>SNQJ01S0077521.1:9971-25885 GCA_010110895.2 Picea sitchensis | reverse complement strand
TTATTACTGCTCATTATTGGATAATAATTCTACATTGATATAACATTTGAAGAAAAAGAATTATAATTACACTATTACTGATTCACCCCCCCTATAAGTAATCCAACAATATTCCTTGTAAGGATATAGGTCTGAAATGTTAAATATGGGTGATACACCCACATCCCCTGACATCTCTAACTCATAGGCATTGGTACCAAACTTTTTTAGGATCTTGCATGGTCCAATCTTCTTTAGCTTCAACTTGTTATATGTTCCCTTGGGAATCTTTCTTTTCTTAGGTGTGTTAATACTTGATCTCCAACTTCAAACTGAATTTCTCTCCTATGTTGATTAACCCTTCATGTATATTCTGCATTTCTTCTTTGCAACTGTTCTTTGATCTGATTATGAAGCTTCTTCATTTCTACAGTGAATTCTTCTGCCCCAACACTTCTGAATTCACTCTGCTCCAGATCTCTTAATTCAGATACTCCTCTTGTCTTCATTCCATACACTATCTAAAATGGTTTTCTTCCTGTGTTTTTGTTTGGTGAGTCATTATATGCAAAATCTGCTTGTGGTAGAATTTGATCCCACTGGCTATGATGTTCAGTGACCAAACTTCTCAGCAAATCTCCTAATCTTCTATTTACCACAAAATTTTGTCCATATGTCTGAGAGTGATGTGCTTAACTAAAAGACAATTTTGTCCCCATCTTCTTCCATAATTTTCCCTAGAAATGACCAACAAATTTAGTGTCTCTGTCCAAGACAATTCTCCTAGGAAATCCATGGAGTCTCACAACTTCCTTGAAAATAACATTTGGAACATGTGTTGCATAACTATTCGTCTAGAATGGGATAAAGTGTGCCATATTTGAGAATCTATCAACCACAAAAAATATGTAATCACTTCCCCTCTGGGTTCTTGAGAATCCCAACACAAAATCCATGCTTATTGCATCCCAAGGCCGATCTGGGATAGGCAATGGATGATACAATCCAATGTTATGTTTATTACCTTTTTCATACTGGAAAATATTATATTTGTTCACAAAATTATTCACCTCTTCTCTCATACCTGGCCAATAGTATGAACTGTTCAACTATGCAAATATATTTTCGTGGCTGAAATGTCCTGCTAGACCTCCACTGTGCTTTTCCTTCAACATATTTTCTCTCATCAAGCACCTCGGTATGCACAACTGGAAACCTTTAAAAAACAATCCATCTTGAATCATATACTCTGTCCACTGGCTTATGTCCCTGAGCACAGGATTTTCACATGCTTCATATGCTTCTTTAAAATCTGGATCATCACAATACATATCATTAAGGTGTTCAAACCTGTATCTCTTCACTTGAAATTCATGTAGAATCAAACATATTCTACTCAATGCATCAAAAACTTTGTTAGCATTACTATAAATATGTTTAATGACAAAAGTGAAATTTTCCATAAATTCTATCCACTTAGCATGTCCCTGGTTTAACTTCTCTTGTCTGGTTATGAATTGTAAATATTGATTATCGCTATACAAGACAAATTCCTTTGGATCAAGATAGTGACTCCACTTCTTCAAAGCTTAAATTATGGCATAATTTTTTTTATCATATGTGAAGTATTTCCTCTTAGTGTCATTGAAATTCTCACTGAAATATGCAACAACCCTATTATCTTGGCTCAAGACTTCTCCAATTGCAACTCCACTTGCATCACATCTCACTTGAAATGTCTTCTCGAAATTTGGTAAGACCATAATTGGTTATTCTGTCATCCTCTCCTTCAATATATTGAATCTCCTCTCGGCCTCTTCTGTACATTTGAAATACTCATGTCTTTTCTTCACCGTGTCCATCATTTATGCACAAATTCCATTGAAATTTCTAATGAAATTCCTATATAAAATCTCTAATCCATGGAATATTCTCACCTCAATATACTCCTTGGTGATGGCCATTATTTGATGGCTTTGACCTTCTCTGGATCCATCTTCAATTCATTTGAAGAGATCAAAACCTAAATTAGTCAACAACTTCTCTTGTTGCAGTCTCCTCATCACTAATGTCGGATGTCTCAAATGCTCCTCTTTAGTCTTTCTAAAGATTAGTATATTATCTAGATATACAATCTCAAACTTACCAATGAGATCTTTCAATACTTAATTCATCAGTCTCATAAAAGTACTTGGGTAATTTGTTAAGCCAAACGACATAACCAACCACTCATACAACCCTTCACTTGTCTTAAATGTTGTTTTCCACTCATAATCTTCTCTCATCCTTATCTGGTGATATCCACTTTTCAAATCTATCTTTGAATAAAACATTGCTCCACGTAATCAATGCATTAAGTCATCCATTCTTGGCAAAGGAAATATGTACTTGATAGTGATCTTGTTTATGGATCTTGAGTCTGTACACATCCTCCATCCTTCTTTGGGATTAGCATAGTTGGTACTGCGCATGGGCTCAAGCTTTCTCTGACCAAATACTTGTATAATAAATCCTGAACTTGTTTCTTTACCTCCTCATTCTCTTGAGATGTCAATCTGTTTGCTTCTTTGTTTGGCAGATTTTCTCCTGGCATCAAATCAATCTGATGGTTGATACTACTGATGGGTGCAAATGAGCTGGGAAACTCATCCACTACCATGTCAACAAAATTCTCCAACATCTCTTGAACTTATTCAGGAAAATCATCCATAGAAGTACTTGTAAGGACAACTCTAGGTTTTCTCACCAAAACAAAATGCATCTCATGTTCCTTCCCAATCATGAGAAGTATGCTTGTGTTGGCTTCATCCTTTACTTTCTTCTCTTTTATTGGTAGCAACATGTGTGTTCTACCATTCTTTTCCAAAGTGTAAGTATTCCTTGTCCCATCATGAATGACATTCTTGTCAAACTTCCATCGTCTTCCCAACAAAACATGGAATACATCCATGGGAAGTACATCCCACAGAATATCATCTCTATATCCACCTATTTTAAATTAAACAAGGAATTTTTTTCTTACCATTACCCGGTGTCCTTTTTGTAACCATGAGACCTTATATGTATTTGGGTGTGCAGTTGTCTACAGCTCCAATTTCTCCACCATATCCGTGGATACTAGGTTATCAATGCTCCCACTATCAATTATCACCTTGCATACTCTGTCTTTAGTCTTGCAAGCTGTAATGAACAAACTGTTCCTTTGCACTAGCTTTTCAATTTCTGGCTCTGGTTTTAAGAGAACCTTCCTCAACATCAGGGATTTTCCATCCTCTACACCTTCTGCTTCAACATTCCTTTTATGTTCTTATGAAATGTGAGCTTCACCTCCTCCTTCTTACTTTCTCTCGGGACATTCCCAAGACACGTGTCATGTATTTCCATAGGAATAATACCTTTCCTCTCCTCTTCTGATCCTTCCTTTTCCTATATAATCATTTCTTCCACCACTTTGTCTCCCTCGAGAACTTCCTCCTCTTTCTGAGTGACTATGTGGTTTCTCAGTCTCATTCTTAGTTTTATGTGCCTTGTCATGGGAAAATCCCTTACCTTTGTTTGGACTTCTTCCTTTGTTTCGGTGAATCTTTTTTCTGGCCAACTTCTCCTCTGCCTTCAGTGCAATCTGATAAGCATACTCCACTATCCTCATTGTCATCATGTTGATTTCATCCTGGATTTCATATCTCAGGCCATTTATATATCTGGAAAAAATTTCTCCATATTTCTCTCTTTGTCTAACCCTAATATTCATCATGTATAACTCTTCTGTGTACTCTTTCACTGTCATACCCTTATGCCTCAGGTTCTACAACTTCCTGAACATATGTATCTAATAATCCTTGTGTATGAATTTAGCCTTCAGTTTGGCTACCATTCTGTTTTCCTTTTCTCCCTCTATCAGCCTGCAGTTCATCCCACCACAATGTTTCATGTCCTTTTATCCTGGTGACATCATGTCTCACCTTCTCCTCCTCATCAACATCTTCATAATAAAATTACTTTTCCATGGACCTTATCTAGTCCAACAGCTCTTCAACGCCCAAATTGCCTTCATACATTGAGATGTCTATCTTTTCTCTAGCTCCCAACTTCACAACAAAATTCAATAAGTTTTATTTGGCCACATATTCCCCTACAACTTCTTCTTAAACCTCTATCTCTTCACTTTTTGCATCACTGACATCTCCAACATCAGGTGATATTATCTGCACTGCTTCCATTGCCTCCAACCTGGCACAAAACTCTCTCGTTTCTCTTTCTATAGCATTATTGGATATAGGTGGCTCCATGCATCTTCTCAGTGTCATTGTGTTGAATGGTTCTCACACATAGATTTAAACTTCGAGTTTCTTTTTGGCTACCTAAAAACAAAATCAGGCTCTGATACCACTTGATGCATACCCCCCTTCGCTCTTAAGGGTTCCACAACCTCCCAGTCAAGGATATTAATCTCCTGAGTTTAATTATCTCTTTTAAGACTTCAGTAGCCTCTGGAAAATCTTACACAGACCCCTTTTCTCTGTAGGCATAGGTCTTATGGAACCCACNCCCCCTCATCAAAAACTTAGGCACCAAATTTCTAGATCAAGCACCATGCATCTGTCCAAATCAATGGATCAGGTCCACTTCAGGACTTCATCATTCGGGAGTCCTGGATGCTCACAAAAACTTTTCTCCCAAAGTAATCAGTACCTGAAGTTCCAGATAAAGTGCCACGCATCCGCTTAAATCAACGACTCAGGTTCATTTTGGGACTTTGACATTTGGGAGCTTCGGATGTTCCTGCAACCTTTTCTCCTGGAGCGTTTTCTTCTGAAGTTAAGGATAATGTGCCATGCATCCTTATAGTTTGATGTTGGGGATCCACCTCAAGAGACCCTCTGCTTTGTGTTTCTTTCTCCTTGATTCCGAAGTATGTGATCGGATGACGTGTGTATGCCACAGATCGACGACTATAAATCACTTTGGCTATTCAGGCTTCAAGTGTTTTAACCTCTCAATGCTTGCTTTCTCCCGGAGTGCTTTCACCTGAAGTCAATGATATGTCCATGCATGTCTCCCACATATCGACAACTACAAATCATTTCAACTATTCAGGCTTCAAGAGTTTTGGCCACTCCACCCCCGTTTTCTCCTGGAGTGATTTCACCTGGAGTCCATGGATTTTCGCCATGTGTCCTCCCTTGGATCGATGGCTCAAATGGAATCTGTTACTTCATGGATTTCCAAAGGAATCACAGCTAACCGCCTCACAAATCTTCCAGATATGACTGTCTGGAATGACTCTGCTTCCTCCTGAAAGGATCTTGGCTGATAACTTGTTAAATATTTAGAGCTTCTCCCCCTTTGAAGATTCCTTCCCTCTATCTCTCTTAAGAATTTTTTTTCGAACCCTTTGAATCCTTAGAGGGCTTATTCAACACTAAGTTTAATTTTGGATCTGTGCACTCCTTGCAATAGATATTCATACTCTTTCATGAGAAAACTCAAGCTATTCCCTCTAATATTTTTGAGTCAAAGACTCTGTCAATGCACTCCTTTCATATGATATGCACACTCTGCATATGAAAGTCTCACGCTATCTCTTCTGAGCTTTGAGTCAAAAGACTATGTTAAACACACTCCTTGCATACAGTATGCACTCCTTGCATAATCTCAAGGAGGAGAAAGAAATGAAACTTATTCAACCCTTCACGGATTAATTTATTCACAGTATAACTCATGAATTCATAAAAACTCATAATAACAAAGAATAGTTACACAACAACACTTCCATGCATTTGGATCAATATCCATATGTTATATTCATTCAAATGTAAATGGCTACAACTGATACAAGCAAATAATAACTAACTCAAAAAATACTAATATGCAGCTATCAACTGTTCAACAACCTTATATTCTGCAACATCATGTTCAGCAGCCACATTGAGGCACATAAGAATATATTTATACAAGAGGACTTTTAGGGTTTCCTCTAGCTACCTATCCTATCAAATTAAAAACATTCAACTACTAAGCCTATGTTATAATGAATTTTCTGAGATATGCAGATAGGGGCGGATGCTCTAGATCTACATTGCAGTCAGTTTCATTAAGGAAAAATGATCTCCTCTAATCTCACACAATCATCCAATCTTTATTCATTAAATATTTCTTTAACTTGCAATCCACTCAAAAAATATTTCCTCAGGATACGCCAACAGTTCAAAATTTAAAACAAATCAAAAGGTGCACTATGGACTGTGCTCGTTGTGTTGTCCACATGTTCTTTGTTGACGATGCTCCTACATCAAACAGAGCTTCGATGTGGAGAATCCATGTAGGATGAGTTCTAGAGCATGTTGGAGCATATCTAGAGCATTTTGGAGATAAAGATTGAAGAGCCAGGTTTTCAGGATTGAAGAGTGAACTCCTATATGAGTTGCACTAAAAGACTTTTGTTGAGCATAATAAGACTAAGGATCCCCTTTTCAATGTATCTGATACATATTTATACACAATAAATAAAAGGAAGAGGATAGAACCAAATCCCAAAACTTAGAAACAAATTTCCCAATTTTTGGAGCAAATCCCCAAATCTAGGTTTTTCATCAATCTGGGTAGATTCCAGTTATAGATCCACCCATATCTTCTAAAACAATTCGAATTTTGAAAACATGCCCATGTTCTACTCAATTTTATACATGTTAGACAAAACCCATATCGTATAATTTTGGGATCTAATACCATCTGCACAGAAATCGAGGCACAAGTTGGAAGTTCACGATTTTTGCTATTTTTTCCAGAATCATTCCCCTTGAGCTAGAGGTCAACACGTGCGAGCTAGGTTAATTTTGACCCACATGTCAGCATGTTAACATCTTTCGAGAAAAATCCCATGTTCTTTATTTCCTTCTAAAAGTGCGCTAATATGACAAGCTACAATATCAGGTACGAGAATAGCTATACTGGTGTAGAATGTTGAACCACAGTAATGGTACGGGAATTTTGATCATGCAAATCAAACTTTATCAACCATTATGAGTAAAAAATGATATAATCATCTTTTAATCACTAAAAATATAGAAAATTATTTAGTAACCACGTAGGATGAATAACAAGAGACAATAGAGGTTTATGGTGTGATTAGGGATATATTATTGGCAAAATGCGGGGATAATGTGTAATGATGAATGTATTTTTTTAGCGTAAATATAACAAAAATAGAGCCCAACAATTATTTTATACTGTGTTTAATTGTTGAGTTTTACTCTAAGTATGAGAATATATTTATATTTTATTGTAATGGAGTTTATTAGCTGCATTTCATGTATGTTCTAGAATTTTGTAGATGCATTTAGTTAATGGTAATAGACAATAGCTAAATCTTGTTGTAATTCATGGTTGGAAGCTACAAGAAACCAATTAGTTGTAAAATTTTATTTTTTATGAGATTTTCACATGTGATGTTCCTCATTTGGGATGGGGAACATTAGATTAGTAATGAAGTGTTGGAACCCAACTTTTTGGGTAACTATCATGTGTGTGTGCACACAAAGTTATGTGCATCTGTTCGAGTTTCTTTTGCGCATGCAAAAAGTTGCGCAACAGGTGACAGGAGGCATGCATGTCCCAGTTAATTTTTTTCTAATGTGCGTGAGTTCAAGATATTCCAATGCAAGTTGGTCCACGTTTTGTGATGTGCACCAATAATTAAGAAGACATCACATGCACACTGGAATCAAGAAAATAATATTTAGGAAATATTTTCAAATGATTACTTCAAGAAACACGAGAGATCGTGGAGTAGTAAGGAGATGAGATGGAAACTAGTTTAGATTGCCACAATTCCAAAGAGGCTATGTGGAATGCGTGTGAGTCATAAAAGTGTGCAAGACTTATAGTCAGAGGAGTGATTGGGGTAGAACTTAAAGTGACAGAGGGCCATAGCCGAGAAGCAGATAAACGGGAGAAACAACAACATAAAAATCGTTGTTGTTAGTCATTTTAGCTATCTAACTCGTTAGCCAGTGTTGATTGTTTTCAATTTCCTTGATCTCTGAGCCTATGTTTTGTAATGTCTTTGGTTTTGAGTATGGGTTTTTGATATCTACATATTCTGAAAGGAAGTGCATGGCACTATGTAATGTAATACAAGGAAAATGTATAAGAGCGCATGTATTTGTTGTTGTCAATTGACGAGTTTCTTAATGTCTGTCTATGAATGGTTGAATGAAGATAATAAATATGTAGTGATTATGATAATATGATGTATTGATCACGTGTCAATTGAATTCATTTGTTGTGGTTATATATTTTTAATTCTTAATTATACTACAATGGCTTGTATGAATTTTGACCCTGATGGATTTCTATGTAATTAGTCATTCATCACCGACACAGGACCAGATGGTCTCTTTGATTCTCATGGAGTATTGGGTGAGACCTTATTTAGTCTTTGGCTGAGGATTTATGTGTCGTCTCCTTAGGGTTTTTTTTGGTCAACTTTGGATGAACCCTGGGTCTTCAACCCCCCAACATCAAGAAGTATGTGCACAAGTGTATAATAACCCAACAAATGGTTTTGTTGCTGGGACCTAAAGATTTTGTATTGAATAATTAAGAAAAATAATGAGGTGGTATCGATATCAAGAAGAAATCCAAGATTGGTTTACTACAAAGGAAGATGAGTTTTCTCAGTTGGAAACTCAAGGTTTATATACCAATGTGAAGTGTTGGAAGGATATGTATTTGTACACTGATATGCATGGAATTTTCTTTGCTAAATTTCCATTTCTATTGTATGAATGGTTGAAGAGGAATACTGCTACTAATACTTCTTTGAGGCTGCAAGAAACATTGTTCTGGGATCACTTCACAGTTGATAGAATGAAGACATTAGATAAAAATTGGAAATGAGCCATTGATTTCTGGTTTACTCAGCTGATGGAAGGGTATATAATTGAGTTTGTTGTCAAGTACACTAATTCTTTCAGCAAGGCTAAGCTAAAGTTCACATAAGGCCCTAAGAAACATATGCTAGAAGAAATCACACTCTGGATAAAGATGTTTTTCTTGGAGAATGGGTTGATGAACATGGAGTCTGACAGGATGGATGAGTAGACTCCCCTAGTGCTTGGGGAGGATGAAAATATGGGGGAAAAGTGAGAGGGGAGTTGTATCCATTGAGGATCTAAAATTTGTTGAAATGAGGTGAGGAATAGGATGGACCCATAAGATCATAGGAGAGAGAGAGACAAAATATAATAAGGAAGAGTTGAGTCAAGGAGGAGATCGAAACAAAGAAGTGGAAGGAAGATAACTAGGGGTGTGTGATGAGGGGTAAGGACCAAAATGAATAGGAATGATAACACACTAGGAGGAAGTGAATGAGATTGTGTTGTTCCAAAGAGGATAAAATATGAATATAGGAATGTGAGGAGGAATGATGTTGAGCGTAGTGTATCAAGAAAATATACCAGTAGTAGTGATAGTAGGGGCCCAAAAGACGAATTCCAAATCCATCGGTTGTTGCAGAGTGACAAAAATTCAAAGGAATATGAGGCAAAAAGTAGATGCATATAGGTAGGAGAGGAAGATGAAGAACCTGTGAAAGGATGGGGAGAAGAGTTAGCGATATTGTATGGAACTATGTGGTTGTAGGTAGGAAACTCTCTGGGTTAGCTCACAAGAAATGCTAGAAGAAGATGTATTTACACCCCCCTCCCCCTTGTGCATTTTTAGCCAATAAGAAATAAAATAAAATAATGCAATGATTGGAGTAGAAGCAATAGTATGAGAGGAAATAAGATAAGTTACTAATGAATAAAAAGACTAAGTCAGTGCTACATCTCCATGAAGAGTATCAATACCAATATCCCCAACACCTAGTAGTCAGTTAGGAGGAAATAGTTCGAGATTGAGGATGGAGAATCAGGATAGCACCTTGAGGTTACCCATGTTCCATGGGACAATTAGAGATGATGCATATTAGCATTGATTCACATGTGAGGTGATATTTTTTGTGAAGAGGATCACAAACGAGGAATCCAAGATTTTGCAACTAGAGACTATGTTCAACCACGACCAAGTCATTTTGAATTTATGATGATAGGATTAGTGAATAATCTTGGATAAACTGTCTAATCTTAGCCAAGTAGTTAGGTTAGTTAGTGAATACATTTGATCAAAATGTTTAAACTTGATCAAATAGCACCAGGATAGAGTAATTTTTATCACAACAATCTAATCTAGGTTAAATGTGATAGGAAAATAGGTTAGAACATAGGTTAGTTGGATTTCCTTCAATAAAACAAGCATGATGTTGGATAAGATTCATTATTTTTTATGTTAGAAGGTTATGTTCTAACCCCTTGGTGGAAGAATGAAATAAAATGGCACAAAAAACCCACAAATCCATGCTATCCTAAGTTTCTGAAGTGCAATATGATTCACGCCCTGTGATTAAAGAGTGCGCTGAGATCTATGGTTGAGAAAACAATGCTCAGATCGACATACAACAAGTAATATCGGACCCCCTTGACCATTCTCCCTTTAATGGTGGGGGGGGGGTCCGAGTTGGTGGTATTCCCCGGCGGGCCCCATCCTAATGTGTCACCATTGTGTTAACTTAGACCCCCCTTGATCCAAACCGGTTACCACCTACCCCCCCCTCTAAGTAAACCACCATACCAACTTTTAATACCACCATCGTCTCGTGACATCACACTCCACTACCATTGTCATCCCCTGATGTCACACTCCACTACCACCTCCTATAAGTCATGTCTCATCAGTATGCCCGCATATTCTCCTCCACTCACCTGTCACATGTCAGATCTCATTCACCTATCATCCAATCACAATCTTCCACATCATTCTTGCACACCCGTCACCCATCCTTTTATTACCACCTCATCCCCGAGATATCTGTTGGCCCTTAAAAGTGGCTAAACATATCCGTTCTTGTTGATTTGTCCCCCGATCCCAATGGATACCCGTTCACCCATTTTAATCTCATCTCCACCATTATCACACTGTGTGTATATTCAATAAACCAAATATCTCATCCCCTGCCATTTCCTGTCAATGACCGAGCTAAAGCCGATAACCAGCTAATGTTTTTGTTTTAAAGTTGCATGTACAAGTTGAATTGATGGCGCCAAAGTCTAAACATTCATAGGTTGAGGAAAATCCATTCCTCCCACTGCCCGTCGACCTTGATCGGACTCCTTTGGCTAACAAAGACTACCTAATCTCATAAACTAGATGCGTATTCGATTTTACTGAGCTACACTCGTGGTTTAGAGACACTTTCCCAGACCAAAGTGAAAATATCCGACTCTAGAAGTCTAATCTCCCACTATATTTGTTTCCCCAAATTCATCATTTCCCCGAATTCGCTTGTAAGTGCCAATCCCATTACCTTCCCGATCAAAGAGTCATTGTTTCATCCTCTAGAGAGACCCTATTCACTATCACACCCGAAGCCATTGACTAGATGTTGCAAATAACCAGAGCTGAATCTTTCTCTCCTTTTACCATTGATATCCTAACATAAATGTACCAAAAATTGTCTTTTCCCCAGAGAGCATATATTTTTGAACTTTTTCTCTTTGAGAGTGTCCCATTACCTAAAGAAAATTCCCCCTATCAATCATTCATTTTCTCAGTAAAAGGAAATCAAATTATCTCCTCCCATTACAACCTACTTGGATACTACTCAGATGAATGGGTAGATGAGCCAATCTTGGGTTATCTATATATTTTCTCTACCAAGGAAAGATACACTGTGCAGTTCGACTGCATCATCTTTCTAGCCAAGAATATTCATGAACAACTGTTCAAATTCCCCACAGAAGGCATGTTCTGATATTCTTCAATATTGGCATATTTGTTTGTATTTTTCCAAATAGACAAGTTCTTGTTCTCCATGAAGAAGCTAGATCAGAATGGAAAACCATAGTTGGTCACATCCTGTTCATCACTACTGAGAAGGAATTCACCAGAATTCACCTTAAATCAGTGCATAGATCAGTTCTACCATCCCGTGGTTAGCATGCTCAGCGACAGACAAGAACCAAGGATAAACGAATAAATCCAATGGATTTTACACCTCTCAGACCTAGCCAAGACTGGAGATTGGTACCTATATAAGAACCACATAGAGATTAGAATTTATGGATGTGAGCTGGCCCCTTACAAAATTCCTAGATTTTTTCCCGTGCGGATATTTTCCTTGGAATATATTAGGAAAATGATTAACTCAGATGATATTCATTTTGTAGCCTTCAATAAGAAACAACAATTGATAATCAAAGGACATATAGGACCATTCATTTTCAATAAAAAAGATGCAAGGGAAATGGTCGATAAGATTTTGAAGGAGATGAAGTTCATCACCAGTTTTCCTTGGCATTATGATCCTTGTTGGATTATAGCAGAAACACGATTAAAGAATAAAATCTCTCCATACGCTCATGTTCCCAAACCAAAAATTGAGAAGTTTATGAATCAAACAGAGTGGGAGGTGAACACTTTGGAATACTTAGAGAAACAACTTCCTTCATCTCGTGTTTCACAAAACATTACTCCACAGGTGACAATAGAGAACAGGACCATAAATAATGTCTCATCTTCAGTCACTAAAATGTCAGCAGAAGAGTTCCAAGTTTACAAGAAAAGGCCTAAAACCAGTCATACAACTGATAGGTCAGGAGAGGAAGAGACTCAATCCACCACAGTATTCGAGGGAGAACACTCACCATTGTTCTCAATAACTCAACAGATGATGTCTACTTCCTCTTCAAAAAGGCAGACATGTACCACTTTGACTTCTTAGCCATATCAAGGATCTACAAAAATGAGTAGTTTTGAGAAATATGATTTGATTAAGAGGAAGAACAAGATGCTAACCAAAATCACCTATTTTCAATTCTGGAAGCAAACATCCACAACACAACATAGGTTTCTCTTTGCTTTTGATACAGAAAAAGGGAGAATACACATGGAATTTTTGCAGGCACAAGTTCCCCATCCAAAATAAATCATTGGTTACAAAAGGTCAACATTTGAATTTCACACCAAGGAAGTACATCCAGCTGATCAGATAAATTTACATAGGCAAACTGGAGAAATGATTTTCTTAACATTAGCCAACACTTCCACAACTGCTGCAAAGTTGCAAGTTTCCCTAAACAATGTTCAAACTCGATTAAAGCTGGAGAAAGTGTCTTCTTTTGCAAAAGACAATAGGATCAAGTCTTTGTAAGAGATGGTACTAAAAATTGGGTATGACCCCTCAAATGTGAAAGTAGATGAAGATTTGCTAAAGAAAAAGAATTTTGACATATCATCTTTGAGGAAACAATTAAAATTTCCAACTACTGAAGACTCACAGGTCAAAAAGATGGCCGAGATAGAGGGCCAAAAATAAGAAATGTTAAAATTAATCATGTAAAAGAATGCTCAGATCAAGGAGATGGAAGAAGAATTGGAAAGGTTGGTAAAGGAAAAGGAACAGAGAGACCCCATGGAATTCATTCCAAAGAGTGCAATTCCCCTCACAGGAGTTAGCACAGTGACAACATCAACAACTGCCACAACAAAACTTCCATCAGCTCCCCTAGTGGAAATTCTAGGGACATTTGAGGCTCTAGAAAAGTTAATGGAGGAGATGACCCTACAAGGAGCATAAATTAAAAAATTGCATCTCGAAATAGAGAATCTCCAAAAACTCAAATATTCCTTCCAGGAAAGTTACAATACTGAGAGGCACACATCA
The DNA here is from genome assembly GCA_010110895.2 of Picea sitchensis. Taxonomy (NCBI): domain Eukaryota; kingdom Viridiplantae; phylum Streptophyta; class Pinopsida; order Pinales; family Pinaceae; genus Picea; species Picea sitchensis. The sequence continues at coordinate 12,141 of SNQJ01S0077521.1, read as the reverse complement.
GAAAAACTTAAGCATGAAATACAACAATTGCAAAAGCAAACAATTGTGGGTAAAACACTAGAAGAAGCTAAAGAGAACATTTGGATGGATATCTCAAAATCCATGGCAGAAATATGGACACTCGTGAATATCATGTTCGAGCATCATGAATTGGTGTTAAGGAGGAGGCAGGCCATCAACATGACTAAGGCATAGCTGAGGGAGATTCCCACAGAGGCAATTGAAATCATCAAGTTTTTAAATTCAAAGAGTAAACATGAGCTAGAAAGTATGGAAATTGAGGATAGGAATGAGACTATCCTCAAGGTTAAGTAAGTCCTGAACAAGAGAGGACTAATGTTATATTTGGAGGAGAGAACCCAAAACATGGATGTTGGATTTCATAGATTCTTCAGCAAGATTGATTCTTTGCAGAAGAAAGGTCTTCCCATTTTACTGGTCTTAAATGACAAGTTGATGACTTTGTCCGATTACAAGAAAAAGATTGCCATGGTGGTAAAGGATAGATACAAATTTTAAGGAATACAGGGTAGCATAACTGACAAGGCATTTTTAAAGACGCTATAGTTGGATCTTAGTATCCAACATGAAATCAAGTATATTTTCACCACCAAGCCAACTTTCACCAAATATACAGAGATGGATGAAGTCTACAAAATGTTACTAAAAGTCACCATTCCTAGTCAAAAGAGATGGTAGGATCTGTGCACTTTGATCAAGTGAGTGATGAGGTGTACAATCCAAGTCATCATGCAGAACAATCAAATTCAATTTGATGAATCACCAACAACCTTCCCCAAAATCAACACAAAGAATCCAACAGATCATTAGTAGTTCCTACAATTTTGTATTATGTTATCTAGTTTGTTAGCTTTAGATTTTTCCATGTCCTGATCATTAATGACAAGAGAGATTGTGATCTTTTCTATATATACTTCAAAATTTGAAGTATTGAGGGTTGATATTTACACCCAAGCAAGTTGTAAGCATTGTAATCTTCCTCAAGAGATCTACCAGTAATAAAAAGGACGTTCACAGGATTCCTGCGTGTTAATTGTTGGTGATGTTTACTCCTCTTCATTGAATGATTTTTTTTTCTTCATAATCATTTATGTGTTCTATATCTGATCATTTAAAAGAAGTTATAGTTGCAAAATTTATCTTTGTATACTCTGTTTCTGGATTTGAAATATCTAAGTGTTTGTCTTCTAATGTTATGATAAATAAATTCTTAAATGCTTCTTTATTTTAACCGATTATCTCATCTTTTCTGCTATCATCATTTACTCTAAAGGATCCAATGGTTGCATTATCCTGCCCTGTGAAAAGACCTTATAATTTTTTTTCTTTGGTCTCAAACTTTATAAACAGATCCCATAGCCCAATGGATGCGTAAGCAATATTTCATCCATTTTATAAAACAAAAAACACAGTCTTATTTATTTAACTAGCCTAATACCTAAAACCTGAAACAAAATTAAATCTCACATAGATATACCTCTTTGAAACTGGGAGGGCTAGATCCTAGTTTTGAAGTGGTTGGATAAAGTTACCTCTGATAAATTTCTTCTACCTCCTGACAAACTCTGGGAATTTGCAGAGCATTAACATAGTGGCGACCATACTGGGGAACTGAACAAAATTTCTATCCTACGATTTATTTTCCCTAGATAAAGAAAATTTGTTTCTGGACAAGGCATAAAATATAAACTTATAAAGAGATAATGTTCATAGGTTGTTAAAGTTTGTATATAATTAGTTTAAAAATTTCTTAAAAAATGAAAATTCTGGCTCCTAAAAGAGTTTTCACTAGATCTCATCCAGATCCAAAGCCTGCAACAACAATAGACAATCCCAAAAAATTAATCAGAAAGAAAAACGTTACAGAGGGTTCCAGAAGTCACAATCCTCTTCATAGGTCCCCTTATCTCCCAGAGAAGTTGGTTTCTCTTCAGGATCTCGAGTTTGACATATCTTTTGAGCAAAGCCTTTTCAGAAGAAAATCTGACAGATTTGTAAGTGAAATAGTTTTAGATCAAACCATCCTACAACCTAGGACCCCTGAAACACTTTCTCCCAGGGAAGACGTTGATCAAACATTTATTCAGGAATTTGACAAGCTAGAAGATGTAGTTGTGAATCTTGATCAAGACTTAGACCAAGATCACTT
>SNQJ01S0077519.1:18607-36446 GCA_010110895.2 Picea sitchensis | reverse complement strand
CGATGAAGCCCCAAACCTTACCCTTCCAACAAAAACTGAGGAAAATGCATCCTAAATTAGAACCGACCGTTCAAAAAGAATTGAATAAACTCCTAAGTGCTAAAATAAATTTTCCTGTTAGACACACTCAATGGGTATCCAACCTCGTCCCAGTCTGGAAGAAAAACGGGGAAATTTGACTTTGTGTCGATTTCTGAAACCTCAATAAAGCGTCTGACAAAGATAATTATCCTGTCCCGCCCATGGAACAGATCCTTCAACAAGTATCTGGTTCCGATAGGTTGTCCTTACTGGATGGTTTCTCTGGATACAACCAAGTCTTGATGTCTACGCTAGACCAATTAAAAACTACCTTCCGTACCCCGTGGGGCACTTATGCTTATTGCAAAATGCCTTTTGGATTGATTAACGTCGGTGCTACCTTTCAAAGAGCAATGGATATTTCTTTTAGAGGCTTAATCAATCACTCCATTATAGTTTACTTAGATGATGTGACCGTTTATTCGAAAAACAAATATGATCATCTAGCTCATTTACGAGCCGTTCTGCTACAATGTCGTAAATACGACATCTCCTTGAACCCCAAGAAGTCCATCTTTGCAGTAGAACAGGGTAAATTACTAGGATTCATTGTGTCTAGTGATGGAATGATTATTGACCCCGAGAGGACTCAATTCATCGCTAAACTTCCCCCACCTACCTCCAAAAATCCATGCAGTCTTTCCTAGGCCAGATTAATTTTGTGAGAAGATTCGTCCCCAGTTTCTCTGAAATGGTCAGGCCTCTCTAGAACTTGATTAAGAAGGACACCCAATATCACTGGGGACCCACCAAAAACCAAGATTTTAATGATATAAAGAAGGCCATAATAGATGCCCCGTCACTCATGAGCCCCGATTTCTCTCAAGACTTTACACTTTATACTTTTGCCTCTGATCATTCCTATGCCGCAGTCCTAACTCAGAAGAATTCCGAGAACAATGAAGTACCCATTGCCTTTATGAGCTCTGCTTTCAAAGGTGATGAACTTAACTACCCAGCAGTCGATCGGCAAGCCTACGTTGTTTTCAAAGTAGTTAAGCATTTCCGGTCATATCTTTTGAAGTCAAGGACAAAGGTCATTGTCCCTTACCCTGTCGTAAGGAAATTGTTAGTACAAAAGGAGTTAGGAGAGAAAAGAGCCAACTGGGTCACCTCCTTGCAGGAGTATGACTTAGAGATCACCCTAGCATGGATTGTGAGAGGCCAAGGATTGTGTAAGTTGGTTGTTGATTCAGAAACTAAACATCAAGAAGATAGTGATACGTCAAACCTAGAACAACGCGATCAAAGTTTGATTTGTTGCACACAAAGCCTCGTAAGTCCTTGGTACGACGATATTAGATTTTGTCTTGAACATGGATCAACACCCCGTCACCTTGACCTAGCCAAAAGAAGAGCGTTGAGACTAAATTCCGCCTCCTTTCATCTAGTTAACGGTATACTGTTTCATCAGAATTTTGATGGCATACTGATGCGTTGTCTTGAGAAGGACGAAGCAGAAAGAGTCTTGTTTGAGTTGCATGCAGGAGAAGCTGGTGGTCACTTCGGTGGTGATACCACTGCTCATAAGGTTTTAAGAGTTGGTTACTACTGGCCCACGCTTTTAAGGGACGCCCATGCCTTGTGTCGTAAATGTGTCATTTGTCAGAAAGCATCAGGGGGATTGCAAAAACTAGCCTTCCCCTTGCAACCCGTTACATTCGATTCTCCTTTCCAGCAATGGGGCCTTGATATCATTGGTCCTATTAACCCTCCATATTCACAATAGCACAAGTATATTGTGACAGCCACTGATTACTTCACTCGATGGTCTGAAGCCGCCACGCTAAGAACTATTAACACAAGTCAGGTGATCGCTTTTCTAAACTCGAATATCATCACTCATTTTGGTATCCCAGATTGTCTAGTCTTTGATAACGTTTCATACTTTTCTTCTCTAGAGATGAGTGAGTTCACCTTAGAGAAAGGAATAAAGCTGAAGTATTCTGCTAGTTACTACCCTCAGGGTAATGGCTTAGCAGAATCGACAAACAAGAACTTGATCAAAATTATCAAGAGAACTGTGGCTGAAAATCACAAGAACTGGCACAATGCACTGCTAAATGCACTATGGGCTGATAGGGTAACACCCAAAGCCGCTATAGGTAACTCCCCTTTTTTCCTCGTTTATGGCAGAGAAGCCATTCTTCCACTCACATTCTTCTTCCTTCGCTTCAATTGTCACATGAAGAAGATTGTTCCCCTTTAGAAAGCCGTATTAATGCTTTGACGAAGTTAGAAGAAGTAAGAACCCAAGCTAAGCGTAAACTAGATCAACATCAACAACTGATTAAAAGATGGTTCGATTCTAACTCTTCTTCTGATAGGAATTTTGAAGTAGGCGATCTCGTCTTAAAGTGGGACAAACCACACGAAGGAAAGGGTGAGCACACCAAGTTTCAAAATTTATGGCTTGGGCCATTTTTGATTGCTGAAAAGTTGGGTCCTAGTTCCTTTCGATTACAGAATATTGAAGGGCAGCTTGACACCTATCCGGTGAATGGCCAAGCCCTGAAAAGATACTTTGCCTGATTACTACCCTTGTATATTATGTAAATGTTTCCTTTTGTTTTCTATTTTTCTGTTGTTTTCGTTTTGATTTTGATCTGGTTTTTCAGTTTTGTGTTTTTTGAAAAAAATGCATATTTGTGCACTGAACCATTCAGACAAAGATTATGGGAAAATTTCTTCGCTGAAATAACTTCTGAAAGATTGTACGAACATCAGTGTTATATTTCTGAAACTGATGTCTATGTTGGAAAATTTTGTTGTTTGAAAGAAGTTTACTAATTTTAGTCTCCGAGTGAAGTTTGTCATGATCATCTATTATCTTTTTACGCTGTCCCTTTTCGTAAAGGAATGACTCAAAAGGATGTATCCCTGCCATAGTAAGTTGTTTTGTAAATAAAACATTTCTGGAGCTGAATAAAGGACAGTGTCAAAAATTCTGATGAGGTCTAAAAAATATGATAAAAATACCAATATTTTTCAGCGTCACCCCGCTCAGCTATCCATAAAAGAAAAACAAAATAAAAATATTAATAAGAGACGTGGGAAGTGTTTGTAAACCCGCCAGGATACTGAACAGGTCCACTGGTAGCGGGTAAATGAAAACATGGCACCAAGACAACTTCACCGGGGTACTGAACAAGCCCGCTAGTAGCGAAGCAATGTCTGGTACATGAAAATCTGCGTAAAAAATTATGAGAAACCTCTTTAAAAGTCTTTTACTCTGATCTAGAGCTTCTTGGTAGGATACATATGTCAGAGTGGGTTAAATGGCAACCCTGTCGAGGCTATGGATGCCTGCTAGCAGCACTGGCCATGCCAATAGTATTGAATATTTTATCATTAATATCGTGACTTGCTGATCTTAAGACTGTTATTAGTTTACATCTTTTAAAACATCGCTGGAAAAGATAGTAAATGATGATGTTTGTACAATTTTCTGGTTGTTGTTTTTAAGTTGAATTTTTCTCTGCTGTCCTAATCTGAATTCTTTTCTTTTGACAAAGATAACTGCTTCTCCCAGTGTGTCACCATTGTTGGCAGCCAATACAATTTTTTCAATTGTCCTATAAGCTGCCTACACCTACATCTTCTAAACTTCAAATTGACGTCGCATTTTGCAAAAAGACGATATTTTTTCTTTCCTTACGACATTTGCAAATTGGTTTCCATTTTAGTTTTCACAACTGAAAGCGTGAAAACTCTTTGAGCTGTCATGGTCTTGTCATTGATATTCTGAAAGGCACTTACTGTATGGCTAAATGAATTTTCAAACTTTTCCTATCCTTACTTTGATTGCGTAATTTGATTTTATTAAACTGGTAAGGCATTGAGCATGAAAATTTATTGTCTGGGACTTGTCTAGTCATTTGATTGCATAAGGTTCATGGTTTGATTTTGTTTTATATAATGTGATCCTCATTATCCTAAGCTTTTAAGCTTGTCGATTTTATAAAATCATTTGTCACCATGTTTTTAAACCTTTGATTAGAATGTCTGATTATGCAATGGCACATTGGTTAAACATTTGGGTTTTGTTTCAATGGTTTGAATTACTACAATGACACACATTTAACTTTGGGTTTGGTTAAATGTTCATGGTTTCAAACAATACATTGGCATATTGGTATACCATCCACCGCTTAATTTTTGGGTTGGCCGATTATTATGGTTCAAACGATTGTATGACTGATTGAACAATGTTGTACCTTGCCATTACTATGCTACATGGCGGTGATAATCCCACCACCCTCTCACATGCACATTAATTTTCCTCCCCCTTTCATCATTCTCAGTTGTTAGCCCAAATGATTTTTCTCCTGTGTGTTGTATCCAAACCCTACCATGCGCCAGCACCATGGCCCCGGTCGTAAGGGCTGAACCCAATGGTAGCCAGGCATTATTGATGTTCGATGGTGCTTACAGTGACCTTGAAGAATTTGGCTGGCTCCCGTTCATACGAAAGTTTGATGGATTTAACCCTGGTGTGGCTGGACAATTCACGTTAACCTTTGATGGTTGTCGAGCCAAGGTTGGGGATGTGCAATTGGAAATTAACGAGCAATTTCTCAGTCTAGCTACCAGTCTGCGTGCTACTGGACTGAAATGGTCAAAAAATTGCAAAGTGGAACATGTCCCGTGGACATTTCTCTTCCAGTCACGAAGGGTGAACTCCTGTGACAAAGGTTTGCCCGCAAGTATGCTCAAGCAATGATGGGACGACTTGCTGATGATAACCAAGCAATTCATCACCTGCGAGGGCCGGTATGGTTTCGTTTTCTTGTACCACCTTCGACTACTTATGGTTTTTATAGGCTATGAGCTTAATATGCCTTATTACTGGCATAGGAGTTTGTTCAAAATGTCTAAAAGATACAAATGGAATCAGGTCGATAACAGCCTTTTTCACTTTGGGTTAATTAAAATGCTTGTGGTTTGTCATTTGGGGTTACACCAAGACTTTTTGTATGACTTTCTTTATCGCAATGAGTTTGAGGACTCAATCCCACCATAGGTTGACAAACATGTGGTGAGAGAGAGCAAGTCAGTACCCCATGTTCCTTACAGTGCTCTGTTACCTAAACCCCTACCCAACTCTGTCACTGAGGATGTGGAAAATGTTAAACCCATGGCTAAATGGCCTAAAGACAAACCTACTGCGAATTCTAAAGGTAAGAAGAATGCCCAATTAATCTCTCGCATGGCAAGAAACAAACCGAGACCTCCTATAAACCCTGACCCTATCATGGTGAGTGAAGATTCTGACTCGGAGGTTGAACGTTACCTGGCAAGTGAGTATCCCTATTCTGAAGGTCTGTGTGACAAACCCTCATATGATTTTGTCAAAAACCTACCACATTTCTTGCAAAATGATCCCAATTACCCCGGCATCAAAATGCCTTGTAAAAACCCCAGTGACTCGTCAAAACCCCCTCCTGTTCTATCTGAACCAGCTGCTCCACCATGTGATCAGTGTGGCTCATGGATAGAAAGGTATTACCTTGATGTGCCAATGTTGCAGTCCCGAATTCATGCTCTGGAAGATCAAGTTGCAAGGCTCACCAGTCAGAAGGCTAAATCGACAACCACTGATAAGAAACAACGAACAACAGGTTCGATTTTGTTTAAGAACGTGGAGTCATCTACAACGGTTGTTAATTCAAAATTGGCATAGCTCGAGCAGTCTCACCAGTATGATTATCACCTATTTATATGACAAACTCATAGCTTTGTTTGCAGCATGGATTTTCTTTGACACATAAGCATGCATTATTGTATATAATTTTGTTTTGATTAATCGAATTTCGTTTCCCGGATTAGTTTGATTGGATTTAGCTTTGATTTGAAGGATCATGTCATGGATTTGATTCTTTTGAAAAGATTTCATTTGATTGCTATCTGGTCCTGTATGCTATTTTAGACTAGCTACAGAATCAGATGATTCTGTAGCTAGGTCTGTAAGATCAATTTTTTATTGTTTTATTAATAAAAATGACTTTCTAATTGGATATTGTTGTCCTATTATAGATAAATTTGAAATGGCAGTAGCTTTGATGAGCAGTTAGAAGATATCTGGAATATCTCACTTGCATTTCATTTTCCTAGTTTAGTTGATTGTGGGATATCTCCCAGATTATGTAATACATTTTGATATTATCCACAGGGATGTTTTACCCTGTGGAGAAACTTATATATACTTATGATTTTTGTAATAATGTTCATCCTCATTNNNGGGAGAACAAGGATATGGAGTTCTAATACAGACTGAAGCAGAATTGATGTTTTGTCACAGCTTTAGCTTCTCAATATATCAACATTTTGTTTCATGTTGTGTATATCACTTTGTTTATGATTTATGACTACTTTAGCTATCTAGATCATGTGCAAATGATATAATTTTAATCACTAAAATCCATATCTGGTTTCCTCCAATTGTATAAAAGACATAACAATTGTTTAATTCAGTTTGTGAATGACAGGTTTATCTTCTTCATTGATTGAATTATCAAATATAAGTTTTTGCATAATAGGTTTCCCTTATTGCAGAGATTTATACATCTTATAGTTGTTATGATTTTTTATGTCTTATTTGTCCTGCAAACCAACTCAAAGAGCAGCACAACCGATCGTTTACGAGAAGCTTTTGGACCAATCCGGTGCGAGTTTACTTCCTCCAACCAGCTTCAGAGTCATCACACACGGGACAAATTAGGAGCGCTTCTAGGTCAGTTAATCTTTTCTTTGCTTTTTTCATTAAGTAGTTTAGTTTAGATATAATTTTACTTAGATTTATATTAGATTGCTTGATTTCAGTAAATATATTAGATTGTTTAATTTCAGTAGTTTTATTTCTTTTTCATAAAATATAAAAATCAAAAAACATATCTTGCTGTCTTAGGGAAGAAAACACATGAGTTTTGCAGGTTTTAATTAAATCTGTAGGTTGTTTATAGTGTACATTTGTGAATAAGTAATATTGCAGCTGGTAATTAGATAGTTGATTTGAGTTATTATAATAGTAATTAGTATATTGTATATANCTGAAGCAGAATTGATGTTTTGTCACAGCTTTAGCTTCTCAATATATCAACATTTTGTTTCATGTTGTGTATATCACTTTGTTTATGATTTATGACTACTTTAGCTATCTAGATCATGTGCAAATGATATAATTTTAATCACTAAAATCCATATCTGGTTTCCTCCAATTGTATAAAAGACATAACAATTGTTTAATTCAGTTTGTGAATGACAGGTTTATCTTCTTCATTGATTGAATTATCAAATATAAGTTTTTGCATAATAGGTTTCCCTTATTGCAGAGATTTATACATCTTATAGTTGTTATGATTTTTTATGTCTTATTTGTCCTGCAAACCAACTCAAAGAGCAGCACAACCGATCGTTTACGAGAAGCTTTTGGACCAATCCGGTGCGAGTTTACTTCCTCCAACCAGCTTCAGAGTCATCACACACGGGACAAATTAGGAGCGCTTCTAGGTCAGTTAATCTTTTCTTTGCTTTTTTCATTAAGTAGTTTAGTTTAGATATAATTTTACTTAGATTTATATTAGATTGCTTGATTTCAGTAAATATATTAGATTGTTTAATTTCAGTAGTTTTATTTCTTTTTCATAAAATATAAAAATCAAAAAACATATCTTGCTGTCTTAGGGAAGAAAACACATGAGTTTTGCAGGTTTTAATTAAATCTGTAGGTTGTTTATAGTGTACATTTGTGAATAAGTAATATTGCAGCTGGTAATTAGATAGTTGATTTGAGTTATTATAATAGTAATTAGTATATTGTATATAATAGTTAGAATAGTTATATTTAGTTTTAGTTTATTTAGTAGTTTGTTTTAATTAGATTAGTGTAATAGTTAGTTAGTTTGTTTTTGTTAGTTTTAGTTAGTTTTAATTAATTTAATTTCTTTTATTTAGTTTTAGTTAGTTTGTTTTAGTTTGTTTTAGTTAGTTTTATTTGTTTTAGATAGATTAGTTAGTTTAGATTAGTTTCTCTTTGGTTTTCTTAAAAGACCTTAGAGCAGCCAACGGAGCCGTTAAACTCGTCAGGGTGGTTCATTCCAAACGACTTGGGTTATTTAGACAACCCCGGACCGGTTCCACTCTCTCAATTGACGGATGGACAATTTCGCCCGTCAACACATAGGTGACAAGTGGTAGCAGATCCAGGGTGTTCGTGGAACCAGAGACCGGAAAATTTGCAAGGAGTAGAGGAATACACTCACGAAACATAAATTCGTGATATCAAATCTGAGACCTTGTATCAAGTCAGGCTGTGGGTCATCGATCTGAAGCTTAGGCATTTCAACATTTTAGGAATCAGAGGTTCAAAGGAGAGAACCATCCCGAAGTCTCGAAAAACGAAGTCCCAACTTCGTGAAGGAGGAATGTGGACCATTCAATCACGGGATAGTGAGGGTCATTGATCTAACAGTAAGGAGAATTTCGACATTTCGGGGATCAAAAGATCTGCAATGTGAATTATTTCGACTTCGTGAATCACGAAGTCCCGAAATATTTGGGAGTTGGGACCTAGTTCCTAGAGGAAGGTGACATCATGTGAATAGGAGAGAGGGCTAGTGCTTTCTATGCCCCTAGTCAGGTCTCAAGACTTGGAGGAGTCAGGTGTCTTGGAATGAAAAACCCCGACATCGCGAAATGTGACGCGACTATTGTGTAGGATTGTGATCAAACGGTTATGGTCATGTGGAGGGAGATCATGCCTGGTGTTGTTCGTGTGGGATGAGTTTGCATTTGGACCTGTGGATTTGTTAGTAAAGGTTCTAGAAGGAACCCAAAGAGTTATTCGAGCTCAAGGAGAAGAACGATCCAGTGACCGGGAGGTCGACAGACCCTGTGGAGGTAGGGGGGTTTCATCAGGTTGTATTAGAGCTAAGCTTTTGAGTTTGTTTGGAGACAAAATGAGAAAGGAGGAAAGTTGGTATCATTTTTGGTATCAAATAAGTTTGATTTCTGTTTGTAGGTGACACAGTGAAATCATGCCACCAAGAAGGCAAAGCGAATGCAAAAATGGAAGAAGAGATGAGGTGACTTCGAATGAGACTAGATGCAATGAAGATAGCATAAATAAGAGAACTAGACGTTGCTGATGTCATTGAAGCTAAGAGTGAATAGGTAGAAGGAGAGGAAAATGTGGTAGAGGATGCTACACAAGATCACTTGATAAAATCGTTTTCAAAGATAGGAGCCAAAGCAAGAATAGAGATACCTATGTATGAAGGCAATTTAGAAGTTGATGAATTGTTAGACTGGGTACGTGCTATGGACAAATACTTCGACTATGAAGATATCAAAGAAGACAATATGGTGAAGCATGCAGTGATAAGACTGAAAGGTCATGCAGCATTATGGTGGGATGAACTACAAGACGAACATAGGAGAAATGGTAAGCAAAAAATTAAAAACTGGGATAGGATGGTAGGCAAGTTGAAGGAAAAATTTATCCTAAAGGATTACCAAATCAATATTTAGAGAAGATTTCAGAACCTGAAATAGAGAGGTTTATTAGTGAAGGAGTACACTGAATAATTTTACGGACTGAACATCAGGGTTGGACAGAAAGAGAATGAAGATGAAAAGACAACCAGATATATCAATGGGATGAGATATGAAAAACAAGAGGAGATCAACATGATGTCTATCAGTAAAGTCGAGGGTGCCTATCAAGTAGCCTTTAAAGCTGAAGAAAAATTGGCCAAGAAGAAAATCCAATGAAGCGGAGGAGGAAACTCAAGCCGAGGAAAGGGAATCAACAGAGAGAAGTTCTAGAAGTCGAAGCCTGAAGATGAAAAACAACATTGTCACCATGAGAAGGGTGGAAGTTCTAAAGAAGGGAAGCATGGAGGAAGAAGTTGTTTTTCCAGAGGTAGAGGAAGAGGAAGAGCCAGAGGAGGCGTAGTTAAATGCTTTAGCTGTGGAAAAGAAGGGCACAAATATTGGGAATGTCCTAACAGAAAAGGAGAAGGAGAAGGTGGAGAAGAAAACATTGTCGAAGAATAGAAGAATGTGGAAGAAGAAGTAGCCAAAGGAGGGAGAAACCTCATGACGAGGAAAGTTCTTCTTAAACCATAGAAGGAACCAGAGGAACCAGTTCAATGAACAAGCCTGTTCATAACTGCTTGCAAAACGAAAGACAGAGTTTGCAAGGTGATCATAGACAGTGGAAGCATTGACAATCTATTATCCACGGAGATGGTGGAAAAGATGGAATTGAAGACAACTACACATCCAAATCCATACAAGGTATCGTGGTTGCATAAAGGACTTTGAGTCATGGTAAGTCAACAATGCCAAGTTGAATTTAAAACAAGAGGTTACAAAGATGAAATATTATGTGATGTAATTCCTATGGATGTCTGTCATATTTTATTGGGGAGGCCATGGAAGTATGACCAAAAGGTTATTCATGATGGAAGGAGGAATACCTATACCCTCGAAAATAATGGTAGAACACATATGTTGCTACCCATAGAAGACAAAGAGAAAAATAAAGAAGTTAGTTCAAGCATACTTCTCGTGAGTGGGAAGGAGTTCTTGAAATAAGTTAGGAAGGAGAAAGAAATGCAGTTTGATGTAGTGAGGAAACCTAGAGTTATCCTTTTGAATACTTATGTAGAAGACTTTCCTGTAGAAATCCAAGAACTGTTAGAAAAATTTGTTGATATAGTCGTGGATGAGCTTCCACACTCATTGCCACCCATCAAGAGTATAATCCATCCTATTGAACTTATTCTAGGAGATAGGTTACCAAACAAAGAAGCTTATAGGTTGACACCTAGAGAGAATGAGGATGTCAAAAATCAAGTCCAAGAGTTGTTGGATAAAGGTTTAGTTAGAGAAATCCTAATCCCATGTGCAGTACCGATTGTGTTAAGCCCAAAGAAATATGGAGGATGGAGGATGTGTATAGATTCCCGAGCCATCAACAAGATAACCATTAGATATTGATTCCCTTTATCGAGGATGGATGATTTGATGGACTGTTTGAGTGAAGCAAGCTATTTTTCCAATATAGACTTGAAAAGTGGATATCATCAAATAAGAATGAGAGAGAGAGATGAATGGAAAACATGATTCAAGAAAACTGAAGGGTTGTTTAAATGGTTGGTCATGCTGTTTGGGTTGACAAATGCACCAAGCACATTTATGAGGTTAATGAATGAAGTGTTGAAAGACTTCATAGGCAAATATATAATAGTATATCTGGATGACATACTAATCTTCAACAAGACAAAGGAAGGACACTTAAAACATTTGAAATCAGTGATGGAAAGGTTGCAGTGAGAGAAATTGTTGATAAATATGAAGAAGAGTTCTTTTATGAGGAAGGAGCTCATATATTTGGGTTTTGTAATCTCTTCAAACGAGTTGAAGATGGTCCTAGAAAAAGTGAGAGCGATCAAAGAATGGTCATTGCCAAGCAATATATTTTAGTTTAGAAGTATTCATGGGTTAGCAAGCTTTTATAGAAAATTCATCATAAATTTCAGTGGCATATGTGCACCCATACTAGACACCATGAAGAAGAACCACAAGTCCTTTAGTTGGATAGAGGAAGATGAAAAAGTTTCAAAGCACCGAAGGAGAAAATCACATAACAACCAATTCCGGTCTTACCAGATTTTGGGAAAACATTTCAGGTGAGATGTGATGCAAGTGGATTAGCTATTGGAGCAGTCTTGAGTCAAAACAATGGGTCAGTTGCTTATTTCAGTGAGAAACTGAATGATGCCAAGAAAAAGTATTCCACGTATGAGAAGGAATTTTATGCAGTGATTCAAGCTTTGAAAAAATGGAGACACTATCTAATTCCTAAAGAATTTTTCTTGTACAATGATAATCAAGCTTTGCAATTTATTACTAGGTAAGAAAAGTTGAATAAAAAACATGCAAAATGGGTAGAATTTATGCAGAAATTTTCTTTTGTTATTAAACACATTTCTAGAACTGCTAACAAAGTTGTAGATGATTTGAGTAGAAGGAGTTTGATTGTATAGGAATTCCAGGTGGAGACATTGGGGTTCGAACACCTCAATGATATGTATAAAGAAGATGCATATTTCAAAGAATCTTATGAGGCATGCAAGAATCCTTTATTGGGAGATAGAAGCCCATGGACTGAATATTTGATTCAGGGTGGATTATTATTCAACGGGAGCCAATTATGCATTCCAAAGGGCTCAATGAGAGACAACCTACTAAAAGAAAAACACAGTGGAGGTTTAGATGGACATTTTGGTCACGATAAAACATTTGCACAACTGAAAAATTCGTATTATTGGCAAAGCATGGGAGTAGAAGTGAAGAAGTTTGTGAACAAATGCAGAATTTGTCAGTATGAAAAGGGAAGACAACAAAAGATTGGTTTATATCAGCCATTAGCAATTCCAGAGATGCCATGGGATGCAATCAGTATGGATTTTGTTTTGGGATTGCCTAAAACTCAAAAAGGGAGAGATTCCATTTTGTTGTGGTGGACAGATTCTCAAAAATGGCACATTTCATACCATGTCAAAAAAAAACCGATGCCACACACATCGCCAACTTGTTTTTCAGAGAGGTAGTAAGACTACATGGATTGCCAAGGAACATAGTTTCAGACAGAGACACAAATTTGTAGGACACTTTTGGAGGACTCTATGGAAGAGGTTGGGAACGAACTTATCCTTTAGTTCAGCATATCAACCTTAGGCATATGGATAGACTTAAGTAGTAAACATGAGTCTGGGAAACTTATTGAGAAGTTTAGTCACTGAGCAAGGTCGACAATGCGATCAGATTCTGATGCAGGAAGAATTTGCATTCAACAATTCAGTGAATAAGAGCACAGGGAAAAGTCCATTTGAAATTGTGTATGGTATACAACCAAGAGGGATTACAGAGTTGATATATTTGAATCAAGATGAGTTTAGAAGTGTTGGAGCAAATAATTTTGCAACAGAAATGAAAAAACTCCATGATAGAGTCAGATAACAACTACAGGACAACAACCAGAAATATAAGAACAAAGTTGATGAAAAGAGAAGAGAAGTTCAATTCGAGGTTGGATATGAATTTTTAGCTCATTTGAGAAAAGAGAGGTTCTGAAGGGGAACATATAATAAACTAGAGATGAAAAATATAGGACCATGCAGGATTCTCAGAAAATTCGCAGCCAATGCTTATGAGATTTAGTTGCCAGACAATGTTGGAATATCGTCGATATTCAATGTTGCAGACCTATATCCTTAAACGAGAGATGAAGTAGGAGAATCATATGATCAGACAGAAATTTAGTGGGATGAGCAGTTGTCCACAACAGAAAAATCTCATATGGAGAAAATTATTGAATAGAGGGATGGAAGAAAAACTAGGAGTAAGACATAATCTGGATACCTAGTGAAGTGGAAAGATCATCCAATGGAAGATGCAAGTTGGGTCATAGAACCTAATATTTTGAAGAATGGAAGGATAGTGCAGGAGCTCATGGACAAGAGTTCATGAAATTTTTTAACCAGAGGAGTATGATGTAGGATATTCATCTTCAAAGTCAACAACGCACGCGTGGAGGCAAACAAAGGACATCTCAACAATGACATAATGTCAAATCAAGCATTTAACTCATAATTTAATGAGTTGTTGAGATATTTTTGAACACGACATTTTAAATTGTAACTTGTTTGTAAAGTCTGGAAGGACTGTAAGAATATTGTAGATATGGAGTGTCGACTCTATCTGGGAGTAATTAGTAGTTATTGTAATAGGATAGAGTAGGTATTAGCTTTGAAGTTTGAAATGATATATTTCATAACATGATGAAGGAGCTCGTAGAGTGGTCCTTAGATAGTTGATTGTCGCATTGTAATAGAGAGGGAGAGAATATGTTTTGTGATATATAGAGTAGAGTAGAAAAAACACTTTGTATTCTCAGTTTTCATGAATGAATAGAAAAGACAGAAAATTGTCCCAAATGAGATTGAAAAAATGTTATTCTTTGTGTATGATTTGTTACAATTTCATTTCATGTATGAGTGTTCGAGAGATTGACTGTATGAGTTCGTGATGAAGATGGTTGATTTTCAATCGTTTCTCTTCTGATACTTGTATGCAAGGTGTGCATCTCAAACGCAAGGAGTGCGTCGACTCAGTCTTAGATTGACTCAAAGAGAAGTTCAGAGAGAATAAAAGAAACTCAGACCAGGTGCAAGGTGTGCACATTGTCAAGAAGATAATAATCTTCGAAGAACCATAGCCGAAGAATTCCAGGTGGGCGAGAAGCCTTTTCTTTTCAAGAAAATCCTTCGAACTGAGTTATTCAAAATCCCAAGAATGGAAGGTGTGCTTGGGAGATCAAAAATCCTTCAAGGGATGAATATCATAAGGGATAGCACTTCCACAAGTATTGACAAGATCCAGAAGTTGGACTCCCAAAAGAAGTGAAGGTTGAAACCTTCGAAGCATCCAAATCTCCAAGTCTCGGAAGAAAGCACAAAAGCTCAGGAGGAGGAGAAATTCTATCATTGGATTGGGAAAAGGAAAATATCTGGACCGTCAAATCTATGTCCAGGCACACAGGAGAGCACACAAGTGAGAACTAGTCTAAGTCGTCAGATCTGGAAGTGTGTGGGCCAATAGTCATTGGATCCAGAAGAAAGAGCAAGGGAGAAGTTCTGAAACAACCGGAACCATCCATCTATAGAGGTTACAGGTGGCAAAAGATCAGGGGTATTCGTGGAAATGGAAACCAAAAAATTTGCAAGAAGTAGAGGAGTTCACTTGCGAAATGCAAATTCACGATATCAAATCTGAGTCATTGGATCGGGTCAGGCTATGGGCCATCGATTTGAAGCATCAACATTTTGACATTTCAGGATTCATAGGTTCAAAGGATAGAACCATCCTGAAGTCCCGAAACAAAAAGTATTGACTTCGTGACGGAGGAATGTGGACCGTTGGATCGTGGGATAGTGAGGGTCGTTGATCTAACAATAGGGAGAATTTCAAATTTTCGGGGATCGAAAGATCTACGGTGATAAGTATTTCGACTACATGAATCACGAAGTCCCAAAATATTTGGGTGTTGGGACCCAGTTCCTAGAGGAAGGTCACATCGTGTGCATAGGAGAGAGGGATAGTGCTTTCTAGGCCCCTAGTCAGTTTTTGGGACTTGGAGGAGTCCGGATTCCTGGAATGAAAAACCCTGACATCATGAAATGCGACATGCCTATTGTGTGGGCTTGTGGTCACAGGGTTGTGGTCACGTGGATGGAGCTCATGCCTGGTGTTGTTTGCGTGGGAGTTTGGTTTCAGACTCTAAAGACTTGGAATCTCCATCTTCTAAATTTTTTATGGATTTTATCACATAAAAATGCCCTTTTATACTAATATCCCATGTACATGTGTGACCTTCTCCACTGTTTCCTGCGTACACCTAAAAATATATGGTTTTTTCAGTATTTTATGTAATTCTGAAACTTTCGTCATCAACCCTTTGTGCTACCTTAACCTTGTGCAACTTTATATGTATCAATGACTACTTACAATAAACCTTACACAATAATAGATATTCAATGTTCTCAATAGGTGTTAATAGGAGATCATTTCTCTCTTATTTATACTTCCATGTATCTTTCTCAAGGGGTTACCTTCTAACCAACTTAACCCAATTTCCTTCTTTTAGGGATAACCCACTTCTACCCACTTGTCCACTTCTAACCCACTTTGCTACAAATTGAAAATTCTCCACTTCTAGTTGCAACTAGATTATTTTTAATTATTTTCTTAATGAAACAACTTAACCCATTATTAACTCCTAGTTTCACCCACTTGACTCGTCAACTTCTTCTATGAGCTTCTAGAATAATTTGACTTCTTTGACCTTCTAGATAACTCATGAGGGTTCTCCAACTTCACAAGGTCATAACTCTCTAACCGTGAGGATTTATGTGACCTTAGACATATAACCATAAATGGCATGACATGTACTATAAATATAAAATAGTCTTACCTGAAAATATATTAATATTTGTACCATTATACATCAATCAAACTGAATTCCCTAAACCATACTCTTGGGGATACCAAAATTTTCTACGGGACTTGCTTCAAGGGTTGACATCAATGACAACCAACCCAATTAATAAACATAAGGAATATAGTTCACAAGTATTCTAAGTGATGTGACATTTGCTTCAAACGAGTAGCGAGATCATCGATATAGGAAAAAATAAGGTGATCCAAGTCATGGAATCAATACGAAATGATATCCTAGAAAGTGGCTCCCATGTTGTTTATAACAAATGGCATGAATTTTTACGAAAAGGTACAGAATGGAGTGGTGACAAATGTTTTGTACTGGTCTTGAGGTCGAATATGGATCTATTTGTAGCTCATGGATCCATCCATGAATGATATGACCTCATGTATCGCACACCCATCAAGAGTCTAATCGATGAATGTAATTGGGTAATTGTACTTGGGAAATACTTTGCTCAGATCCAAAGAATCAATATAGACATTGATGGTGCCTAGTTTCTTTGTAATAGGGACTAGGTTACAAACCCATGAAGTATATTTGATTGGGTAAATGAAGCCTTTCTTTTGCAATTGGTTGATTTCATATTTGATGGTGAGGGCCCAACTGGGCTGAATGATACTTTATTTTTTATGGATAGGGATATCATCCGACCATCTATTGATCTGATATTAAATAATGGAGGGATAAAGACCAAAATATTTGATTATTACCCATAAGAAACATCATGGAATTATTGGAAAAGGGATTTGTAGGCAACATCCTCTTTAAGGGAATGATTTGCACCAAGAAGGATGTTTTCCTTAATACCAAGGGTATAAAATATGTTCACCTTAATGGTATGTAAAATTTTGTCCATATTCCCTTATTCAAATGCATTAGGGGAAGGGATAATAAATTTTAACCAATTGGTTGGACCATGGGAAATGAAGTCTTTTTATTCAACAACATACTAGTCGGCAGGACGAGGTTTATGATGTAGAAAATAGGAATGATGATGCATATCATCTCAAGGGTAATCTAAGGAATTCAAGGACTCCATGCTGTCTTCATTGGAATTAAATATAGGGATGTGAGAAACATCATGACTAGATGAAGGGGTAGGGTAAAATCATGAGAATAATGGCCATAGGTATCACACAAAACACATGGTTGATTTTTGCACAAAGACTTAACACATTTTGTTGATGAACTAGGGAGAGTAACATGAAAAAATTATGTCAAAGGAATTCGTTATAAATCATTAGTGTTAAGAATACCTTTGAATTTATGGAGCCAGGGACCTTTATTGGTAGTATGGACAGGAATAACACACAATGTGCATGGAGGTGTGGCTCTATGTTCTAGATTATGGGTGGTCATTGCTTTTCCAAGTTTATTTGTGCCCCCCTTTCTTTTGGATTTCCCCCCTTTGTTAATTCCTTTTCTAGTGTATTTTGGTTGATGCTGGTCCTACATAGGCACCTTAGAAGTTGCATGGGTAATTAGTATTGATTGAGCATGATTCAACTCTAAATGGGAGGTGGTGTAGAGGGTGGGAGGTGAGTAGGTGTTAAGCCCTAATATTGGCTCATTACCCCTTAATTGGGGCATATTAGATTAGTAATGTTATTTTATTTATGTCGTCTTTAGACCATTAGTTGTAATTATACCTCCTAGTCTCCTATATATACCAAGGAGACATTTTCA
>SNQJ01S0077518.1:48534-66330 GCA_010110895.2 Picea sitchensis | reverse complement strand
TTTTTTTTATGTAAATTGTTGAATTCAGAAAGTTCTGAGGGAAAAATCATCCCTCCCAACAGTCACAGTGTCACCAAAATCTGAGGAAAAACTTGTCCTCTGAAAAACCAAAAATCAACAAACTTTACCTGGGACAAATTCCAATTTGCAACATGTTTTAGAACACATGTACGACCTACTAACATCAATCGTATGACTTCCGATGTCAGCGGTATGGACTTGCACACTTGCCCATAAAATTTGCATGTGTGGCCTCACACATGCGATTTGTCCGTATTATTTTTCCTCACACGTGCAACTCCTCTAGCTCCTAACATGTGTGGCCTTGTTCCTAATTTATCCTCACACATGTGGGGTATTTCTTGGATGAAGCAGAGGCCTTCCTTGGCTAAAAAATAGAATAAAAAATCCTCAAGAACCCTAGGCCAGATTGCGAAAATTGTAGAATTTTCCCTTGTTGAAATTTCCAAGCTCCTAGCACAAGTGCACTCTCACTTATGATAACTCCATAATGACACAATGAGATTTTTCACACTATATCATCTCCTTATGTAGGGGTCCAATGAGTGAGTTTAGCAGCCCCTTCTAAACTCAACATTTAATTAGAATATTTTATTCCTCTTTTTGGGTGTGACATCCCCAAACAATCCCACAAAGCCCATCACCAAGCCCACAAAGCCCTAGCTTCATCCTAAGGGAATTTTCACTGAAATGAAAGAGTAATCTGGTGCCTATGAAGATTCCCACATGCTTGACACCATGGCCCCTAGTGGGAATACCTCTCGAAGCTACAAAATATTCAACACCTCTATTGCTCCTTGGATTAACTTTGACATCCACAAATTTGCTATGTTAGTCACCAATATGCACCTCAAACATCACCACACATTAAAAAGAGGCACCACGATTCCACAAGATCCTTAAAAAATAACAAGATCAATTTTTTTCTAAAGCTTATGAGCATTTTCAAAAACCATTACAAGCGGAGGAGCATCAAATTTATTGAGTTTTGGCTCAACTACTCCACAAATAAAATAATAATAATACATAACTAACCGTATATATATTCTAATAAATGATAAACTACTAATATCGTCTAACTAACTTGGGAGGACAAGTTAACAAATGATATAATATGGTGGACTAATGCTACATGTACAATATCGAAGCCATGGATGGCTTAATAAGGTGGACATCCACAAATCATGTAGAATATGAAGTCAATACCATGAAGAAAACTCTCCCAAGGAGGAACAATCCACTATGAGGTAACCATATGCAAAAAATAGACCAAACAACTAGGTTTTAGCCTCCATAACAACCACATGTGACCCAAGCATGTGAGAAAGAGGGTCATGCCCTAAAAATCCTCCAACGTATCACTAAATCAAACTAATGGATGTAGAAGGGTGTCACATGTAGTCTTTGTTATCACACAATTTGAACTTTCCCAAATCCCAAAGCAAGTGGATACAAAATAGGCTTAATCGAGAGTGACCTATCACTGTCATCTTAATAGGAAACCCCTTTCTATTTTGGAGTATGTCAATACTACCCCAGGGGAGACGTCCCTAGTGACCTGAGGGTTTGAGAAGGCTAAGGAAAATGACACAAGGAAATCCCTCCCCTCTCACAGGTCACTCAAGTTAAAAGGTTCTTTAGGTCTTATTAAAGATGAAGCAAAGGAATAATGCCAATGCTGACACTGGGTGATGTCTAGGGTCACAAAGGTGATGTCATGGGCCTCCCAAGGAAAATGTCCAAGTCGAAGAGAAACATCCCCCTAGGTCTAGGTCTGCCAAAGTGTCTTTGGTGAAAAATCATTCTTTCTTCCTGGTGCAAGTCTTTAACATCTCTCTTCCCTTGGCTAGGGTCACAACATCCATCGGTGGGATTTCAGCCCTATGGAGGTCTGAGCTAGTCATCTCCCCATATGTACCTGTCCACCGGGAAAAATCCTACTACATAAACAAGTACGCCCTGCATGGGCTCATAAGTCACATAGATCATAGCAATTTCAATCACATCCAATAATCAAATTACCCAAATATGTGCATTAAACCCCCCTTTACCCAGACAAATGCTCAAAGACATTATGCAGTTTAACAAGTCAGGTTTGGAGAGGGTCTCAAGATGTCCTATTGGGCTAATCCTCCTCAAGTTTGGGGTGTTTCCTCCATGAGAGCCAATCTAGGTCATGTAAGTGTGTGAAATGGTGTAGGAAAAATGTTTGGGCAGAGGGTGYAATGATAACATGGAAATGTAGGTCTTTCCTATGGGTGCCTCTRTAGAAAGCGAGCTGCACCTTATCATGGATGCCATTGTTTCCTATCCCATTCAATTCCTTTTATTCTTAGTCTTATTGCTTTTTGGTCTTTTTCTTTTMAAGAGAAAATATGGGGGACACTGTCCTAGCGTGGTGACCAAAGGTGACAGTGTTACCCACAATCATTTCACGGAAATGAGAAGGTCGACTCGTGATGAGACCCCCTTTTCTTAGCTATGCCACCAAGATCCACTACCCTGGTTTGGTGACCGGATAGATGGTAGTGTCATACCACTACATGCCCATGGACCTAATAGGCCAACTCATGATGAGACCTCCCATCCACCAACTAGACCTTGAGTTTTGTTTTATCTTACGGGTCCCTTTTTCTTATTGAGAAGCCTTTTATTGCTTTCTCGGGAATCCCTGGGAGAAGCATCTCAAAGGTTTTATTTTGGATTTTAACTCTTGCCAACTACTTTTACCCTCTGGGGCTTTAACCCCTTCTTCCCATAAGGCAAGGTACAATCCTTCGTAGTGTGGAAAACCCAATGTCCGAACCAAGGGAGGGGAAGATGAGCATAATAATGATGAAAAGTGGAAAGTATGAAAGGAATGGACGACGACCTTTCATAAACCCACCCAGTTTCAACTCATCCTAAAGGAGAACAAACTTACTAGGGAATTATGTTACCCCCCCCAGGTATGAACAAGTTAAAGAGCATAATTTCCAAGCAAACGTTATGAAATGAAGGAGAGTTCATTGCTACATATTCAAATGCTTCGAAACTCAGAGTGACACATACCATGATACCCAGACTCATTACCTCATAGAGAAAGACCCACTGCTACTTTAGGACCAAGCTGGTGGGATGGATGTTGTTGCTGTTGCTGATAGATGGGCTGCACTGTAGAAAAGGTGGAACCTCCAGGGACAAGCTTAAGTCATTTGAATCTTGACACTCCATGTCAAGAACCTGTGGGCCTCGAGACATAATCTCGTTAGTTATCCCTAGGATAGGGGATAACAGTCTCCTAAATGGTTCTCTCGGTCCAATGTCATGAAATGTGTGTGATTTGACCCCCTAGAATGGGACATGGGATCAAGCAAAGTACAACCCACCTCCTAAGCACAACTACCTTCTCAAACCAATTCAAATGAGATCCAATGAAAAAGAGGTTGATTAGAAATAAAAGGTCATCATGAAGCATATTCCAAGTCAAATCAATTCCAACTAACCTCCAAGAACATGGGATGGCCCCTCTCCAAAAATAAAATAATAATATAAAATGAGTGATTCATCCACATGTGTGCACTAAGCTAGTGGTCAACATAGATAGTATAGGTCTCCATCAAAAAGTGCATCTCATTAGTGATGCCTCCACATGTGTGCACTAAGGTAGTTCTCAACATAGATAGTATAGATCTCCATCAAAAAGTGCATCTCATGAGTGATGCCTCCACATGTGTGCACTAAGATAGTGCTCAATGTAGATAATATATATCTCCATCAAAAAGTGCATCTCCAATGTCAAAATATGCCAAGGTATCAAAGTGCTCTATAATGAGGGACACACGTGGTAAAAGAGGAGGAGGCTAGTCCTCACCAATGTGATATATCACCATAAAATGCATGCAAGGAAGGGAGTGCTCCATGAAAAACCATAGTATATACACCAAACATTAAAATATGGACACCATATTCATCTCAAGAGCTAGGGTTCTCTCGCCATGCAATGTAATATCATCAAACCCTCGGTAATAATCCATAAATAATATGAACTAGGTCATGGAAAAATCATCCACCAATAAATAACTACCCCACCATGCCATCATCATAATTGTTATACATCCACTATGCTAGGAGACATCATCATATAGAAAAACATGTGACCAATCTTATCTCACAATGTCCCACTAATAAATAATCAATCCGAAGTGTTCATTTCAAGTACCAAATGAAACATCATATCACTAGAATATTAATGCTCATACTGGAAACATGAGGACATAAACATAAATCTTTACACTCACACTCCCCCCTGGACACCAGAACACCTATTGTTGAGCAGTTGTCAGTAATTACATTACCATTAGTCAACAATTGAATTACCATAAAGGTAATGCGAAGGGAAGTGTGTGTGTCTATAAATGATAATAATAATAATAATAATAATAATAATAATAATAATAATAATAATAATAATAATAATAATAATAATAATAATCATAATAATAATAATAATCATAATAATAATAATAATAATAATAATAATAATAATAATAATAATAATAATAATAATAATAATAATAATAATAATAATCTAATTTTAAGGTCATAACCAAGATAGACACCAAATTGGTGTATGCCACCCCCTTGTTTTTGGGACAAGGCACCCCCTCCACGTCGTGATTTGACTGCTAAAAAACACCCCCCATTTCTTCTCAAATCCAATGGATATCAATCATAATTTGTCATAGGCATATGGAAATCTCCTCATACAATACAAGGGGTAACAATTAGCTCCAACGTGGGGACATGTGCTCTAGAAGAGAGTACAAGAGAAATCCAAAATCGTAAACAAAATATGGTACAACTCAACACGACCAAGATAAGATCCACATAATAGGGCAAGACTCTCACCCTAGTCCATTATAAAATATAGACAAAGCAATGTAGGATACATAAAAACTAATACAAGAAGTAAAAAATGGCTCTAAAACAAGACATGATCCAATATGTCAAAGAGTGCATGGAAATAAGCAACTATCCTAAACTATTTTTCATACGAGCTTATTCATTATTACTTATACAAAGCTAAAATGGGATTAATTTCCATCAGCATAGTAATGCTTCAAAATTTTCCCATTCATAGGAAGCTGCAACATTTCTCTAGTCAAGTGGTTGAGGTAGAAATATTTTGTGTTGAATGTATCTTCAATTTTGTAGGGTTCGAGCCACAATTTATCAAAATTTCCATGCTTTCCAGGTTTCTCTCTCTTCTAGCCCACATCAAAACTAGATCTCTTCTCTGTAAATCCATTTGATGGGCCCTTTTATCAAACAATTCCTTGATCTTTCTCTAATTTTGAAAAAGTTGGTCAAATTCCTTCCTTCAATTTTCATCCAACTCTACAAGTTGGTTCACCCTCGGTTGGACGACTTCCTTGTATATGGTGAAATGTTGAAATAAATGGTATAATGAGATCTTCAAATGGACTGGAAAAATGAATTCCATCCCATACACCAACTCAAATGGGAATGTTCCTGTGGCTTGTTTCTTCATTATCATATCCACCCACAAAGCATACTTATTCTTATTGTCCCAATTTCATTTATTATCCCCCCTAGGTATTTTTTATGATGGCCATCAAATTCTTGTTTCTCGACTCCATCGAGCCATTTCCTTGTGGAAAATAATTTTATGAATGAGACAAGACAATGTCATAATCAAAACAAAACACTGATAGCTCTGTTGAACTAAAGGCATTGGCAATGTCAGTCACAATCTTAGCAGGGACATCGAATGTGGTAATTATTATTTCTTCTAGAAATTCCCTAACCACACTATCAATTGCTCTTTTCATGGGTACAACCTCAACCCATCCGATGAAATAATTAGTGGCAATGAGGATCCATTTGAATCTGTTTCTATAATTGTCGTTGAACTCCCCACTGGAGTCTAAGCTCCATTGTAGAAAATGTGCCTCTACCACCACTGGATATAAAGGTAAAGCTTCCAAGTGTTGCTTTCTTGCAAGTACTTGACACTGCTATTGATCTATTTTCATGTTAAGGACAAGATACAACCTTGTAGGGTATTTTAATGGAAATTCAAAAATACCCTCTATGTTTTTAAAGAGGTGGCGCTCCTCTATTTCTCACTCAGATAAAACTATGACCAAATTTATAAACAATGGTTTTACCATTCATCACAATAATGTATGAGAGTGGAACATGTAAAGAATAGATAATTTTTTATTTTTTTTAAATCATACGGAAATAAAATAGTTCCTAACATTGTGTCATATTCGTATCCACATAATAGCAAGACAATGATTTATCTGAAGCAGAACAAACAAAACAAAGAGCAACAAAAATGGTCCTTTTAGAGAAATTTAAATGATTTAACAAAATTCATATCATAAGGATGCAAAGGAAACTCATTCTCAAGATTTCATGCTTAAATCGAAGTCTGAAACCACAAAATTTATGAGCTTCCAAGATAGGTCTTTCTAGGATTTCAAAAATAAGTTCAAATTGAGTGTTCAATATCAAATAAAATGTGTGCAAAAACTTGACTCTACACAATATATGTGATATTTAAACGAGAAATAGGAAATGTGTTCATCCTAGTGGGATGGGATGGGGCTCCCATGGATCATATATTAGGAAGAGACAACCTGGAAGATAAAATGAGGTAGTTAGAAAATGGTCTCGACTACAACAATACTTGAATGAAAAGAATGGATGATTTGCAAACTAGGAAAAGAAAAGAAATAAGGGAAGTGCTTCAAAAAAATCTAGTACTCAAAAAAATGGAAGTGGAGAGAGCTGGTATTTTGTGGCCCTTTTGCAATCTTTATATCAGAGGGAACATGTCCAGTGGAATCGTCACAACTGTTTATTCGATATTCAAAATTACAATGGGTTAATGATTGTTTTTAATGCACTTATTAACCACCCTCGAATATATTCACATAACGATGCCACAATTATCTCTTGTTTTACCTTGATTCTGAATAACTCATCCTCAATTCTCTTCAATGTGTCTCGCTATTGATGCACTATGGATGATTTATCTTCATTATTGTTCACAAAACTAGCCAACCATCATCGAAGCTCTTATTCTGGAAAGTTTGCAAGATCATCAAATTTCGTTCCCCATGCAACCCTTAGTACACCAGGTTTTGTTTCCACTTGATACTTACTTAACAACATGGAGTCTTTTATTAAAAGGGGACCTTCTAGCTCCTTTATAATATCAAGTACTTTTAAGAATAATGTACTTTTCGTTTCCATCAGGGAACAAGTGGCACTAATTTTTCGGAGAGTATCTAGTCTCCCCATCCAGCTAGCTTGTATTTTCTTTAGCTTTCTTTTATAAGGAAGGCCCTGCTTCCATATCACAAGATCATCCATCTATGATATTCTCACGATGAATGTGCTTATTGCATTCTTATCTAAATGCTCATCATTCTGTAGATCCTCTTGTAGATATTCCCTTAGAGCTTGAATCCTTCCATATATGACACCATCTTTGATAGTGATTTCCCAAGCTTCTCGCATAATGCTGAGTCTTTTATCAATATTTTCAGCTACATATCTCCTGACATCTGTGAGAAGTTTTTCATCTTTGGTAACTTTGGAGCTTTATCTAACCATTTCTTCAGGCACTGTCGGGAAAATTATATGTGATAATTTTCGTTACATTTAATGTCAACCTGGGGGTTCGTAAACTTAGAGGTACAAGTATAGGAAATTCAAGATTAAAATTCTAATCTATCCTACGCTGGAAATAAACCAAGAAAATTAAAGAAAGCAAGATGTAGGAAATGAAACCAAGCAAACGACTGAAGATTAACACTAAGGAAATTGTCACTGGGTTGTGGAATGACTAATGCTATAGAGGTTTCGAGTTCCAATATTTCATACAAGGATGTCCATGCAACTTTGCGTGAGTAAATTATTAATGTCCTTAACCTTCAGTGATATTCTTGTAGTGGATCTACACTTATGTTGTAGGAAATTATAGAAATGAAAGCGCACACTTCAAAGATTGGTCCAAGAAGAGATACACCCGAAAATAGAAATAAAAGATGGAAGAAGAAAGAGGTATGTGTTGATATGGAATTAGTTTCGTCTCATTTTATTTTTATATGGATGAGATCACCTTACAAAAATAATCCATATAGCACTGCTTTCATGTTTATATGAAAGCATAACGATATATGTGTACCCAACACAATATAACAATTTATAATATATATGTTTATGGAAAAATATAACAATTCTAATATAACACACCAATATTTAACATAACAATTTATAACAATACACAAATGATGCACACTTTAACAAAATAATAAACTAACATAACAAGATAATGATATACAATAAACTAATATACGATATACAACATATTCAACATAGATACAACATCTAGATTTCACATATAACTAATATATGATATAACTAATATACCAATATACATGTGTGTCAATACATAGCAACAAAACTACACACACACATGAATGACTAGAACGATATATTAATATCTTGACATCAAATTTGACAACATAACAACGTATAATAATTAATAAACCAGATATAGCAACACATAATTAAAACACATAACAATGAGTCAATTATTAATACACTATGCAACGTTAAATGGAAAATCCATATGGCATTCTTTTGCAGAGAAAATAATAGATGAATGTGCTAGGTGAAATTGGATGAATCGTGGTTGGGATTGCATGGCAATGGAGCAACGTGAGGTAATGACCGAGGACTAAGACCGTGGATAGATTGTGTTTGGAAGTGGTCAAATTGGGATCTAGAATAGTTAAATCAAGGTCACAGAGAATGATCCTACAGAGCGTAGATTGTATAGGAGGGAGGGAGAATTGAAAATGAGTGCAGGTGTTCTAATCCAAGATCGATCTCCAAATTCATAAAGTGATACAAAAATGAAATTGAATGTAAATGGAAGCAACACACATATTGAAATAAAATTGAATGCAATAACAATCTAAACTAATAAATAAAAATCCAGGACGTTACCTGGATCGAGGGGCCCTTCCCAACCTGGAAAATGCTCTTGGAAAGCAATCATATCAAGCAATGCTTAGAATTTCAGCAACAATAAGTTCTTCATTAAATAAAATCACAACCTCTGCTTACAATGGGTGCTCATCTCTGATACAATAATTTGATAAAGAATAATCATGTTATTAATAATCTTGTGTCCCCACTCTATCACTACCTATTGGATTTATATCATGCCAATCGAAATAATTCCCAAGAATAGCCGATTTGGGAAATTAATACATAGGATTCTCTTGTTTATCTTTGGAGGATTATGGTTTGTGAGAACAGTTCGATGACTATGTATAAAACAATTACCAAATATAAAAAAAACTAATTTATTGTCATCTTATACAATCTGGTTGTCCACATGGCATGCTTTGACCAATCCTTTGACTATAGGCTGGGCACGAACTAAATCTGGATGTTGTATTTGATTTTCTTAAATCCGGGCGTTGATTATGAATCTGGGAAAATTTATGCATTTTGGGCAGACTGGTGTTGAAGAACCAATCATGATTCTCAAATCGTAGCTTATTTCTGAAAACGACTTGTGAATTAGAAAATTTGTCATAATGGAAACAAAACCCATGTTTTATAATCTTTGGATTCACCTTCATTTGCCCAAAAATCGCGTTGCAAATCTGTTGTTCAAAAGTTGCTGCCAAATTGGGATGAACTATTGTTTCTGAGCTGAAGGTCCACACGTGCGACCTGGGAATGTTCTAAAACATGAGTGAGCATGTTGACGTCGATGTGGAGAAAACCCATGTCTTGGTTTCCCTTCTATAAGCACACACATATGCTAAATAATGATTTTGGGTACCAGAACTGCAATGGCGATACATGAATGTTGGTATACGAATCATTTTTCATACACTGTCATCAATAAGAAGTTTGTAAAAATCCTCTTTAATCATTAAAAACATTAGCAACTAGATGTATTAAGCACAAGGATGTATTTAGGATTAAATGAAGGTTTGATGATGGAAATGGTTATATATCATGGACGAAGTGTGGGAAAATGGCTTAGAATGGAGGTTTTATTGTGCAAGAAATGTGGCAAAAACAGGGCCCAACACTCCCCCACACCCGAGGGTTTGCATGCCCTCATGCAGACAAGAACTTGTAAATCCTTGTTCTCACGTGAGTAGATATTTGTGATATTGTCTTTTAAATGTAGGTGTTGGTTCTTGTGGTGCAACACTTTTAATTTATCATACTATTATAACATACACATGTCATCTTGATTTCCTTTAAAACAGAGCAACAAAAATTGTGATGAAAATGGAGGACAAACAAGAGATGGGCATTATGAGGGATGTTGGGTGGTATGAAAAAGTAATTTGCAAGATGATGGCACCATGAATATGGACTTGGAATTATTAAACTCTGTATTTTTCTTTTGATTTAAGACCAACATTTACTTATGGTTCTTTTCTTGGTGTTGTGCCATGCACTATAACCGTCCATTTTCTTGTAATCTAATTTCAAAAACCCTCGAAGAAAATTGAGCCCCTTTATTTTTGGCTTTGAAATCTCTTAAACCTATATCTTCTTGATGGTTCCTCTCCCATTCCAAGCATGCTCTTTAAGCTTTACCTTTCAATCAAATTTGTTCCTCTTAATTTTTCAACACTTATGTAACACACCCGACCCCTAAGTACCCTTTTTAGGGATGGGGCATCCAAATTTCACTTTCCTGAATCATCTCAAATCCTCTTCCCGAGACCTCCATCACCTTCTCCTCGACAAGAGCTTCCCAACGACTGCTACCATGCTCAAATCCAAGCTCTAGATTTCAAGTTATGTCCCTTCAAGGCTCTTCAATCCTTCATTAATTGGATTCCCTTACGACCATGTGACACCCACATGGCTTCCTATCACCCGACACTACACATCATCATAGTATAAAAGACTCTTCCCACCCGAAGTTGACATTTGTATGGCTCCTATAGGTCTATTATGTTAATTATTAATTAGCGCCTAAGTCTTAGGACTTCGGCAAAATTCCTTCTCATGTACTTAGGAACCCAAATCTCCTCAATGTCGTAGTCCTGGAGAGGGTCCCTTTCCATTTAATTAATTATATTTAAATTGTCTGAAATCGGGCACAAGCAGGAAAGTAAATCCGGAGCTTCGGCTCGTTTCGACTCACCCAAACACAACACTCCAATCCTCCAGAGTTCTGAATTCCTGGACTCCCAAAGGATCCATGCTTACATGTGGAAACACATTAAATGCAGAGGCAGGGACAGATGGATCCGGGCCTTCGACCAAATTAACCCCAGCATCCCAATTCTCTGAAGTTTCGAACTCCCAGGGCCTCGGGTATCCCACCCGCTATTAGACCACATGAATATGTACCAGGGAGATGACACATGACAAAAGTCAGAGATGACACATGGTCCCATCAATGGATGACACCTGTCATGTTCTAATGGGAATATGAGACCTGTAAAAGCATGAATCAAGGGGACACGTGGCATGTCGAACATGGGTCCACGTCACCCTAAGTGACGTCAGCGTGCCACATCGCTCTGGATCGATAGTCTCTAGGAATCTCTAGCTTCTCCTTCCTGTGAATTTATCCGGAGCTTCAAAGCCCAAACTCTCGCCAACAACCTCCCAACACCCCTTCTACTCCACGGTCAATATAGGATCACGTAGATCCATAGATCTATGGCCTCCGTTGCTTTGTAACTTTGATGTTCGGGGGATCCATTGTGTGACTTCCTCTTTTCTCCCAGAGTGGTCAACATCGGGCTGACCACGGTCTAGATCCAACGGTCAGGAGGGATCCTGAAGCATCCTTGGATAGATGGCTTGTGTTACTTCATGACTTCGACGTTCGGGGTTCTACCCATTTAACACTCCCTTTCTCGCGGAGTGTTCAACGCCGTACTAACCACTATCTAGATCCAATGGTCAGGAAAGGTCCTGAAGCATCCTTAGATCTATGACTCTTCTCACTTCATGAGTTCGACATTTGGGAGTTCTACCTGCTTAACACTCCCTTTCTCCCTGAGTGGTCAATGCTGGACTAACCACGACATATATCCAACGGTCATGGGAGATCTCGAATGTCCTCGGATCTATGGTTCTCGTCACTTCGTGACCGAGAAGTGAATCGGGGTTTAATGATGGGACAGATCCCACGGTCATGATTAAGGGAACCACCAGATGTCGGTCAACCTCACCGATAACCGTTCTAGCAGGGTCCCTTCGATTAGTTTCAAAGGTTGTTAAGTCATAGCATCCCAGAGCTTCGAACTCCCGGAGTTCCGAAGGAAAATATAGCTCATCTCCTTTCATATTTAGTGAAGGGTTCCAAGGACCCAGTCATATGGATCCTATGATGAGTCTCATGGCTACACACTTAACTCTTAGCCATGGTTTTTTTAGGGTTGTGGAAATGAGCCCTTGATCACACCGATGAAGGGTTTGAAGGAGACACCCTCCTTCCACAGAGCACTAATTTAACAACCCGCGAAGGTAAATTCTAGGGGTCGACAAGACTGAGTTTTTCTAGCAAAGTCTACCCTGACTTTTACGTTATAAAATAAATCATTGGGAAAATTCCCTCAAGGATTTTCCAACCAGTACAAAAATCGTTATTGTATTCCTAAATTTGTTTGAAGACCCACGTCTCATAGCTCTCGAGTTGCTAAATTGAGGCAAAGATAAACCATTCAAATGCAAGGCCTCACAAACAAACAATATGCATTTCTAAATTAATCATACAATGCAAATTTTAGCCATAGACACGAACATTCAATCATAATTTCAATTCTAATACAAATGATAAGGAATATTTTTCAAGAAACATGATAGTGAAGTAACTACTGGGAGGGGTGCTTGTTTCCACCCAAACGTAGGCACAACAACTCCTGAACAAATTTACTGCAGCCCACCTCCTAGCTATATCATGATGCCTTAAGAGAGTCTCTTCATTCTTGTTTAGCGACAGTCAAGGAAAAAGGCCACTCTCCTCCTCCCCCAGGAACCTGACAATTGGTTTTCTTTTCACCAAGCAAGGGGGCTTGCAACGTGTGCTTCCTCAATTACTCGTCTTCCTGTAGCCCCGTTTATTAGCTTGGACTAAAATTTTTTCCTGCAACTTCTTGCACCCAGAGAAATATTGTTGTTCAGTTCTCCTCAGAACCCAAGAGTTGCACATGTTCTTCTCCTTTAGGAAGAATAGTCTCTCAAATCCTCTCCTTCACAATCCTCTCTACCCAAAAACTTCCTTCTTTTATTTCCTTCCTCAACAAGATTGTGTGGGTCTGTATCCCCAATTCGTGGTCACCTCAGGAAGTCTTTCAGATGGGTATTGTTATCACACAATTTGTACTTGCCCAAAGCCAAAGGCAAGTGGATACTAAATTGGCATAACAAGGAGAATGTCCTATCATTGTCACCTTAATAAGACACCTATTTCTATTTAGAAGTAGTACCCTAGGGGAGACATCCCCAATGACCTGGGAGTTTGAAAAGTTTTGGCACAGGGGCAGACCCAGGGTTCAATGTGTAATATACCAAATATAAAAAGTATGCAGAACAAAAATAAAATGCTAGAAATGACAGAATAACAACAATATAACCAGAACAATCACCACAATAACACTAAAATGATATATGAATAACAACAAAAATAACACTTTGATTCTGAGAGCAATATTCACGAGCCTCTTCGAGGGGGAAACCTCCAGTCGAGCAGAGCTCTATTACAATAATATCCAAGCTAGGGTTCTCATACCCTCGACTCCTATTTATACTAAATATGTCTATCAAAAGAAGCATCTAGAGGAAGATCCTTCTAAAAGCATAATATTCTATTAGGTCTTCTTACATTTGACTTATTCTATTTTATTGAAGGCCTTATTAATATTGACCTTTATTACATCCGAATATATTATTCTACCTATGTGCGGGTTAGGACCCTAACATGTCCTCCCCCTTAAAAATAACCTTGTCCTCAAGGCTTGAGATGTGGAAATTGCTGCAAAATGGTAGCTGGTTGATCCGGATTATTTTCGACACGAAATGAGAGTGGAGATATAATAAAGAAATGCACAGAGATATTGCAGATATTCAATAATATAACAGAAATGTATCAGAGATGCAACCATAAACACAGATATACAGTAATACACGATTTCTATTCTTAAAATAAACCTTGTCCTCATGCCTGAGATGTGGAAATTGTCAGAAAATGGTAGTCACATCCCTGATTATTTCTCGGCTAATCAAATGAGAGGAGATGATAATAAAGAAAGCACCAGATGGCTGCAGATATTCAATAATATAACAGAAATGCATCGAAGATGCAACCATAAACTTTATATACAAAGAATACTACCCATTTAACAATTTAGAAATGCAATGAGACTAGAAAAATACATAGTGAAAGACTCGCTTAGAATGGTGGCAGCTTATCTCCGAAGAGATGTGACGGCTACCGCAGATTCGCAAGAAGATGATTTTAAATGAGGTTCCCAAGGCCATTTTGCTAAATAAAATGTGAATGCCAAAAGCCCCACATCCAAAAACTCAAACCCTAGGAGATGAAGCACCAAAGTCATGTGGGCCTCGTTTGTGTAAGTTGGTACATCAATTTCCGGGGGTTGTATTTTTTTCATACGATCTTTGTTTTACGTGTATGATAGCTTGTTGGAAAGGTATCGCCGAGGAGATTCATTTTGGGGCTCAATCATGCCTTTGGCTATTATTGAGAACCTCTATCTCAAAACCTTCATTTAGCCCTCAAATGGCCCCTAAGTTAAAACCTCGCTTAAAATAATAATAAATTTCACAAAATTGCCGTAAAGTTGTTTTGAGCCAGCTTGAAAAGGTGGGTAGCCACCCATATCCACCTAGATCAATCCTCCCTCCTAGGGAAGAAATGGTCTCCATTACAATGAGTTCCTGTGGGAGAAGGAAAAGTGTTTGTTGAAAAGGGGAGCTGCTTGTTCATCGAGACGCCGACCGTCAGCCTTTCTAGAAGTCTATCAAGAACCTATTGAGGTTGAGGTTGTTCAACAAGTCGAGATACATGAGAGGATGGTGTGCGTAAGGAATCTTTATGCTTTGTCGCAACCTTGTCAATTCGCTTTGTTGGATATAAGGTGCGCTTCGGGGCAAGTACCGTGAGGGTTGCGCTGTCCTTTTGTTCTCCTTTTGAAGATATTGTGAAGAGGCTAAATTTTGTGGTATGAGGGATTACTTTGCGACACTATTTTCTTGGGACATTATTTGGAACTACCTATTGTATCCTAGAGAGATGACCCCCAAAGTAACAATGACACCACGGTCGGTGACTCATAAACAACATGATGCCTCCACATATATGGTTGGCCCAAGAGCACATCACATACATTGAGTGGGGCAACATCAGCATAATACCTCATCCTTGAAGGGCTGGATGTCGATGACAATCAAACCTATCGCATTAATACGTAGATCTCGCCCTGGTGAAGCCACCCAATGTTGTATGGTTAAGAGTGTGGTGCGGTGTTGGTTTACAACTCAAACCGCTTGACGACTGGCCGAGATGAGGTTCTTTTTGATTCCGCTATCAACAATAAATGCGGCGGGGTCCCCTTCAACCACATAAGGCAACGAAAAAGGCTTCCCCTCTTCGTGATCCGTTGGTTCTTCCTCGGGTTGAATTATTGCGCTATGCATAATAGCAAAGTGGGGTTTGCGTCGATTATCTGCCTTTTACCATTATTTTCAAAAATCAGATTATGAATCAAGGTTTGGCCTCTTGTCTTTGATCTCGCCACCAATGACCGCTTTGAGCGACATTCATCGGTAAGTTGTGCCAAGGGCTTTGTGAACTCGCACCATTTTTCTGTCCCTTCTTGTCTCCGCGACCTCTTCTTTTCCCCGTGTCTTGACCGGTTTTCGAGACTATTTGTTCTGGCCGCCTTTGCCATAATTTTGGTTGTTGGGCGGATTTGGCAGACCAATTCCCATTTGTTCGTGCCAAATTACCAATTTTAACAACATATCGACACAATCGGCGATATGTCCGAAAATACATTTCCGGCTTGATGTATCTCGTAGAGCCCTACCAGATTTAACCAAATGTCGCTTTGAATTCCTGGATACCTGCCTTTGGTGCGCAAGGTATGAAGGTATTTGAACTCCCAAACCGCTTTGGCCCTCTTGCCGCAAAGTGTGGTCCATCTGATGTACGGGTCCTCATAGTTGCTAACAGGTAATATTGTTCTTTTACCGCATCCAAAAAAAAATTCCCAAGTAGGCTCAAGCCCATATATTTTAGAGTCCTCTGTGGAACTTTCGTTTTAGTAAGTTTCCCACCAATGTGACATGGGGGAGAGCCTTAGGGAGTGCGACAGTGATGTTTTCCTTGTCATAGAAATAACCTTCTAGCAAGTTAACCATTTTTAGGGCTTCTCTCGTGATCTATTATTCCTTCAAATACAGGAATATCAAATTAACTTGTACCTTTGAAAGGCGAGGTGCCTCCAAAGTGGTCGCTGATGAATATGCACCTGATGCTACAAAGTGTGCTGCGCTGAAGGATGTGGCAAAATTTCTCCATCATTTCGGGTCTCCCTCTGTCAAGTGAGAGCTTGCTCAAGCAAATGTGATTGATAGGATCGCCTACTCCATCGTCTTTTCTATCGAGGGTTTCTTGGGAGTGCGAGAGAGATTATTCAAGAGAGACAAGCCGACCCAATCATATACTCGACCTCATATCGGGACATGTGATCTAAAAAACGATCAAGAGCACCGCTTTGATACCACCGGATCCAAACTATTTTCAAAGAATTTAAATGAGAGCCAAGATATAACAAAGAAATGCATGCAGATATTGTAGATATTCAATAATATAACATAAATGTATTAGAGATGCAACCAGAAAAACAGATATATAGTAATACACGCATTTGGCTAATCAAAGAAAATGTACAAAGACTGTAAAAATACGAGTGAAAGACGGGCTAGAATGGTGGCAACTTATCTCCGAGGAGATGTGATCTGGCCACTGCATCTCGGCAAGAAGATGATTACATAATGAGGCTCGAAGGCCCTTTTACAATAAATGGGAATGTCAAAAGTCCTAGACATCCAAAAACCTAACCCTAGGAGATGAAGCGCCAAAAGTCATGTGGGCCCCGTTTGGGTAAGTAAGTACACCAACTTCCCAGGGCCGTAACTTTTGCATACAATCTCCGTTTTAGGAGTATGATAGCTCGTTGGAAAGGTATCGTCAAGGAGATTCATTTTGGGGGATCAATTATTCCTTTAAATATCATTGAGAACCTCGATCTCGAAAAACCTTCATTTAGGCCCTCAAAAAGGCCCCGAAAGTTAAAACCTGCTAAAAATAGTAAATTGCCAAAATTGCCAGAAAGTTGTTTTGAGGCAGTTGGAAAAGGTGGGTGGCCATCGATATCCACCTGGATCACTGGTTCCCAAGTGGCATCTGCTGGAGTTGTATATTTCCACTTGACTAACACTTCCTTGATGGTTCTCTGATGCAGGCGACGCTCACGCTGGTCCAAAACTATTTGTGGTTGTAGCCAAATGGATCCTTCTTTGGCTAACTCGGGAAGGTTGGTTTGAATTTGGCACTTAGTTCCAATCACCTTCTTTAAGCATGAAACATGAAAAACATGATGTATCTTAGAATGATTGGGCAAAGCTAACTGATAGGCCACCTATCCCACACGCTTGAGAACA
>SNQJ01S0077518.1:37556-48524 GCA_010110895.2 Picea sitchensis | reverse complement strand
GCTGTCGGGATATCGCGTATCGCAATATCGCGATTCCTGTTGTCAAATCTTCGACTCTTCTCTCACGAAATCCCAATAGGCGATTTCGCGAATTATCCAACGGCCCTGGCTGGTTTGGGTCAACGGCTCTATTTGTCCTGAGCTTAAACCTTTGGGAATACGTCACTGTATCTCCCCTGCACCTCTCCAAGATCTAATGACTCACGGAATTTCACGAAATCTCCTCGGAGAATTTCGACCGTTCGTTCTTCCCTATGCAATACATGAAATGACTAAGTGTTCTTCCACAGAACTCGTCCTCCTGCACACAACTTGCGACACTTCTTGCAAGCCTTCAAGGTACAACTTGTTTGCGCCGTTCTGCAACAAACTCAAAGGCCTATCCTTCCTGAGCTTTTCCCACTGTTTTAAGTTCTCAGAAAGAAACTCTTGCACGCACTCCTTGCGGCAAGTCTTCAACCACGTCGAAGTGTTGAAGTCCCTTGACTCTGCGCACACCTGCAGCAGCAGTCTTTCAATACTTTACTCAGGTTCACAACCCTGAGACTTTTACCCGGTCTGCGCACTCCTTGCATGGCTCCTGTGCCCAACTGCACTCGTTGGTGAATGAGAACAAAAGTTATCTCTATTTGAAACCTCTGTCAACGCACTCCTTGCGGACAATTCAACTGCACTCCTTGCAGGAATCCTCTGGCTCAAATAGAGAAACAATTGAAACTCATTCCTTCCTTCTCTCAGACTTCAATTCAAACATGAAATCATATACACAGCATATAAAAGCAAATGTATAACAGGAAGAAAACATTCATGAGCATATCAACATCAATACACAGAGAACAACACAAACCATGAATTTGAATCAAAGCTCTTCTATTAATTCAAATAATTGTACATGGGTGTTCTTACATAGCTCTCTACATGCTCTTGCGCTTCTCCTGCTTCAATCTCTAATAATGTTACAAATGCACAATGAGGGTGTCTATATCCCGTTTCCCTCTTGCACTCTACAACTGTCTAGTCTAGAATTAAATTCTATCTACTTTACATTAACTATCTTAAATGTCGTCTACCTACTAAGGACGAGAGCAATCTGCTCAAGGTCCATTTACAATATACAAGTGCGCTTCATTAAATCTTCACATTAATGTTCACGAAACAACTTCCAAGGTGTTTTCAAAAATTTTGTTGGCTTTGTCCAGCTATCCAATTGCTTCCGCGCTGGCTCGCTTGATGTGTTGGTGATGCTCCTGCATCAAGAAGGGAGACATCTCTTAAGACACTCTTATTGTTGCATATTGGAGGTACAACAAGAATTGTTGTAGAATATTTTTTGTCTTGTTCTAGGCAGGTCACAATGGTGAACAATTTGAAGATTGAGGACAGGTTGGAAGGGGCAGAAAACTTCTAGGCTTGGAAGACTAGGGTTCTTGTTATATTAGAGGAGAATGAACTCAAAGAGTATGTTGAGGGTGTGGTTGCAAGTCCCACTGATCCACAAGATTAATTGGCATCTCATAAGAAGAAGGAAGTAAAGGCCAAGAGGGTGTTGCAAGAATCTGTGAAGGATCACCTAATTTCTCACATCATTGAAAAGACAACTACCATGGAGATACATGATGCTTTGGTAGGTCTATACCAAAACAGGAATACAAGAAGGAAATTACATTTTAAGCATCGGCTTCAAGTTGTTGAGATGACCAGAGAGGACATAGTTGTCAGCTACCTTATGAAGATCACTCAAATCTATGATCAACTTGCAGCCATTTGTGTGACAGTTGAGGATGTTGAGTTGGTGAATGTAGCATTAAGAGGTGTTCCTAAGTCTTGGGAGCCATTTGTGCAGTGAATTTGTGTATGTGAGTAGTTTCCAGGATTTGATAAACTATGGAATGATTGTATCAAGGAAGAGACTCAGTTAGAGTCCAGAAATGGTAAGAAAAAGAGCAGCAATGATGAGAGTTAGGCCCTTGTTTCCCATACTAGGAGGAGTAGAGGAGGAGTTTCTCCACAGAGAGAGGCATTGCTAGAGCCTAGGAGTAAGAAGGACCTGAGAAAGGTCAAGTGCTTTGCTTGTCAGGATTTTGGTCACTATGCTTCACAATGTCCACATAGGAAGGGAAATGTCAATTTTCACATGCAACTCTATGTGACTAATTTCAAATCTGAAAATTTCTTCCTAGTGATCTGACAATAAGCCCTAGTTGTTATCACTGAACAATTTTATACTGAAATTATTCACTAAAAAATATAGCAACGAAAACAACAGGATCAGAGATGAATCATCAATACACATGAGACACAAAATGTATGTTTTGTGACCTTTTAATTCAGAAATTTCTGAGGGAAAAAAACATCCCTCCCACCTGTCACAAAAATCACCAATTTGAGGACAAAACCGGTCCTCTACAACCACAAAATCAAAAAAATTATCGGGATAAATCCCAACTTACAAATGTGCTATAGACCACCTGTACAACCTGCTTACATCAGTCGTATGACTGTTGATATCATCTTGTACATACCCACCAAACTTCCCAAAAGAACATGTATGTACGTACATGAATGTCTCCACTACAACCCACGTACATATGTGAGTGTCTCCATTGGAACCCATGTACATACGTGATTGTTCCCACTAAAATCCACGTACATGTATTGAAATCTCGTACATACGCTTTTGTATAGTCTGCACTACCCATGCGTCTTCTTCCCTTCTGTGGTTTCCTCTCTCCTCCACATGTACGGTATGCTTTCCCTGTCCAAAACAGAAAATAGAGAGTCCTTAGCCCTAGGCCATATTTTCCATAGTTTCATAAATTCCCTTACTAAAATCACCAAGCTCCTCGGCACAAATGCAGACTCACTTATGCAACCTCCACAATGTCACAATGTCACTATGAGATTTGTCACAATCTCTCCTCTACTTATATAGGAGTCTAATGAGCGAGTTTAGGAACCCCTTCTAAACTCAACCTTTAATTAGAATATTTTAATCCTCTTTGTGGGTGTGACACCCCTACACAAGCCCACAATTCCCATCAACTTTCCCATGAGGTCCTAGCCTCATTCCAAGGTCGATTTCATTGAAACGAAAGGCTAATCCGGTGCCAACAAAGATTCCCACATGCCTGACACCTTGGCCTCTTGTGGGAATACCTCCCAAAGCTACAAAAATATTCAACAGGAAAGGGAAGGAGGAAGCAAGCATCAACAACATAGGTTTATGAGGTTGCAAATAGACAACAGAGAGATTTCTTATTGGTTTCCACTCTCTCAAGTACAGACACCAGTGGTGAGACTTGGTTGGTGGATAGCGGAGCCTCATGCCATATGATAGGTGCATGAGATTTGTTTGAGAGTATCATAGATATTGACTTAGATATGTACGTGGAGCTTCGTATGGGGACCAGGCATGCAGTGCAGGGAACTAAGACAGTATGTTTTCAGTTAGAGTTAGGAGAGATGTTGAGAGTGACTAATGTGTTATGGGTACCAGAACTTAAGACGAGTGTGCTATCAGTCTCAGAGATTGAGAAGAAGGGATACCATGTAATGTTCCGGGATGGGCACGTATTATTTATTCCTGGAGTATCTAACATCAGATCAATATTGGTTCTTGGAGTTAGACAGAGAAACCTATATAGGTTGAAAGGCCAGCCTTTACGTGTTATTTCCAGTAGTAACAGAGAGACAGAGGACGGGGAGCAAAGAGCTCCATAGGACATGCAGGTTTAGAGAGAGCAGGTGGCTCTGATGGTTATACAGACTTAGAGGGAGTTAGATATCAGAGGGAATTATCCCTCGAGATTCGATGGGGAGGAGAATACTCCCAATTAGATTGTTAAGAAGAAGTTAGACTTCAGAGGGAGTATGCAAACTCATAGGGAGCCCGATCTTAGAGGGATTCAATGGGATCAAAGGGAGATTCATCCATTCATAGGGAGTTTCCCCTTAGGTTCAAGTGGGAGAGAGGCATCTTCTAATACTGACAGGAAAGTGTCATGGGTCAAGGAGGCTAGGAATGAGGCTCAAAAGTGGGAGGCTTCTATGAGCCACATGTCTTCCTAGGAGGCTCCATGATTTTCACCAAGTCTCRTTTCCATGACAAAGGGGGCATCCAATCAGAAGTATTATATAGTAGGATTTGTTTCGGTTATAGAGGGAGAAACCAATCAGGAGGAATGGAGTGTAATTTTTGTAGTAGATTCAGTGCAGGAGAGAGAGCTACTTCCAATAWGGGAGATAGAGGTACATCTAGACGTTGGAGGATGGAATACCTCCCTCGCTAAGAGGGAGTGTTGAAGMTTTTGTAGCTTCAAGAGGTATTCCCACTAGGGGCCATCGTGTCAGGCATGTGGGAATCTTCATTAGCACAAGATTACTCTTTCATTACAGTGAAAATTCTCTTGGGATGAAACTAGGGCTTCATGGGCTTGGTGATGGGGTTTGTGGGCTTGTGTGGGGGTGTCACACCCACAAAGAGGAATAAAATATTCTAATTAAATATTGAGTTTAGAAGGGGTTCCTAAACTCACTCATTGGACTCCTATATAAGGAGAGGAGAGATTGTGACAAATATTATTGTGTCATTATGGAGTTAGCATAAGTGAGAGTGCACTTGCGGTAGGAGCTTGGAAATTTCAGTAAGGGAAAATTATGCAATTTTGGCAATCTGGCCTAGAGTTCTTGGAGATTTCTATTTTTTTTTTTCAACCAAGGAAGACCTCTAATTCAGCCAAGGAAGACCCCACATGTGTGAGGAGAAAGGAGGAACAGGGTCGCACGTGTGAGAGAAGCTGCATTTGTGAAGAGAAAACTCGCACATGTGAGGAAAAACAGTATGGATAGACCACATGTGCAGTACGAAACAGACTGTACAATCACACGTGTGATTTTCATACAATAGAAAAAGACAAGTCACATGTGTGAGGCTACACATGCGAATTTTCTGGCCAGGTGTGCAGGTTTGTACGACTGACGTCAGTAGGTTGTATAGGTGGTCTACAGCAAGTTGCAAATTGGAATTTGTCCCAGGTAAAGTTTGATGATTTTTGGTTTTTCAGAGAACAAGTTTGTCCTCATATTTTGGTGAAATTGTGGTGGTTGGGAGGGTTGATTTTGCCCTTAGAAATTTCTGAATTTGACAATTTACAGGACACAAAACTTGTGTCTCAAGTGTTTGGATGATTTATCTCTGACCTTGTTGATTTCCATTGTTGTAATTTTCATCAATAATTTGAGTGTAAAATTGTTCAGTGATAACAGCTAGGGTTTATTGTTTGGTCACCTAGAATTAATTTTCCGATCTGAAATTAGTTGCATAGAATTGCATGTGAAAATTGACAAGAGGAGCAACATTGTTACATTGGAAGAGGTTGTGTGATAGTCCCTAGTCAATATTTTTGTTCATTTATTATGAAGAATGAAACTACATGTTTTTGATAGCTTGACAGTTATTGCATTAGTTG
The DNA here is from genome assembly GCA_010110895.2 of Picea sitchensis. Lineage (NCBI taxonomy): Eukaryota > Viridiplantae > Streptophyta > Pinopsida > Pinales > Pinaceae > Picea > Picea sitchensis. The sequence continues at coordinate 43,056 of SNQJ01S0077518.1, read as the reverse complement.
AAATATCTTTGTAAATCCATGCTTTTGTTTGTCTTGAAAGTGGATCTTTAGAGGACCTTTCCTCTATCAACTTTGTGATGTTTGTTTGTCAAATTTAGGGTTTTGTGGCATGTCTTTTGTAGCTTAATTAGTTCCTATTTTTTTTATTAGAATGACACTCTAAAGAAGCCCAGTTGACCCCTTATCCCAATACAAAGATAAGGCATTGATCTTCCCCTTTCAACCACCCAAAAAATCCATAAATTCATAAACTTTATTTATGTTCTACAAATCTAGGAATTACAAGAGTGAATATATTATTCCATGTTTTTTTTGAAGTCACATAAACCTCAATTTAACATCTTAAAACTTGACTCCAAAATTCTAAGTGCAAATCTCAAATTTCTAGCACACATCTCTCTTTGGATTTGCCTAAATTAGCCAATTATTATTGTTGTTTTGTAACTCATTAAAATGATAATTAAATCTGATTACAAATCTGAAATATTAAAGTATCGTTTACAAACCCTAAACTAGATTTTCTCTAAGCCCCCTTGTCCTCTCTCTATACAAAATATCTTGGGCTTATATTTCCTTAGGGATTTTCCCCTTGAGTTAGAATAAAGCTAGTTTAAAGAGAGAAAGATAAAGCTACTAGGTGACGATGGGTAGCTTATCTAAATCACCTTGGATTTCATGATTGTGGTTCGAGACTTTTACATCAAGTGATAACCCAGGAGGTAACACTGCTTATCAAGCTTAAGGCTATTAATCTGTCTACAAACAAGATGAAACCCATGGAAAAATACATACAAGTCAATACTACATATGGCCATGAATTTTGGTTGATGGGTTTTGTTAATTATGACAAAGCATTAAATTCATCAAACTTGTATTACAAGAATTGGGTCATAATCAAAGCATTTACCATTTCAATGAAGTAAGATCTAATTGGGCTCTTTCACCAAGTGAGCATGTGAATTTGACAAGGATCATTTACTTGTGTCAACATGGTTAAACCATAATATTCCAGAAGAAGTCTATGCAGTCTAAACCATAATGAAACCGACATTAAAGCTTAAAGTCACAAGACCATAATATTCCAGAAGAAGTCTACGCAATTTAAACCATAATGGAACCAATATTAAAGCTTACATACCAGGGTTCAACTCAAATCCATCTAAATAGGGCTCTTGCATTTTGTTGGTCCAAAAATTGAACTCCAAAGCAAAAAGGATTATTCAAGTGGACAAATAGCAATTGATTTCTCGAAAAAGTTCACTTGCTTCCATCCATGAAGCAATTTAAGGGAATTCCACCATAGACCATTGAACTTGCATGCCATGCCATGCAATGGATGAAAAGAATGTCATATTTTCTAATCCATCGTACAACCATTTGTTTAATAACTTCTTCTTTTTTTCGTTTCAATCATGATGTGCCTATAATATCCCATACAAAGACACAAGATATAATGTTGTCATCGACATCTAAAATATATAATAAAAATATAAAAGAAGTTATTCTTCAAAGACCTCCTCCTTTTCAAAGAAGTTATCTTGTTCTTGATGCTATAGTTCTAGTTAATCTTGTGATGAAGAACGATTCTGCGATATTTGTAGGACGTCACTTCCTCTAACCTGCTATTGTCATACATGAAATTCGTATAAGCAATTTTTTTTAGATTTGGCATAACCTTTGTTTTGTCTGTGTTAATAGTCATACCCATACTAGATAAAAAAAATCCTTGAGAATTTTTAGTTTCTTATCGATATCATAGGGACTCCTCACCATAAGAACTATATTGTTAGCATAAAGAAGAAGGATAGTGACTATTCTAGCTAGAGACGTTCTAACACATATTGCTTCTTCCAAACAACTCTCTTGTAGGGGATAGGGGGGAACATTTCTTAACTCCTATATTACAATTAATTTCTTTTGACCAACCCTCAGTGTTCTTAAACGTGGCAATAATGTTTTCATACAACCTTATTACAGTGACTCTCAACTTGAAAGAGACTTTTATCTCTTCTAATATATTCCAAAGGTTAGTTTTGTGCATTGCGTTAAAGGTTTTTTAAAAGTTGACGAAGCAACATAGGATATTGGTTTTATTATTGTGACACTCCTCCACAATTATCCTAAGCGTAAAAAAGTGGTCTATAGTTCAATGATATCTCATAAATCTAGCTTGGCCTTTAGCTCCTTTTATGTGACTTTCTAGCCATGCACTGATCTTCTTTTCCAAAATAATTCCATATAACTTGGATGAAAGAGGGTTAATCATAATGATCTTGTAATTAGAGGGATTGTTTTTATCCCCACTTTTAAAAATAGGAACAATGAACCTTTGAGTCTGGGATTTAGGGAAACCTTGTTTAACAGGTAAATCGAAGAGCTCGTAAATGTAAGGGATGAGGATAGACCCTCCAATTTTTAGGATTTTTTCTTGGCAGCCTTCAATTTCCTTAGCTTTTCCTTTTGTGAACCGCATAACCCCAAACTATATGTCTTCTGAAGAAAAAATTATTCCTTTAAAGAAAGGGTTTGAATGTTGTCCACGAATTTAGGGAATTCATAAAGCTTTTTAAAGTAGGATTTTCAATTCCTCAAAGGAATCATATTGTTTTCTTTAGTTTTATAAGTTAGGATTTACCTCTAGAATTTCTTAGGATCTAATTTACAGAGGTGTAAAAGCTTCTCTTACTTCATATTTATATAATACTTTTTTTTTTCTTTTAAATAGAGTTTTTTACCTATTTATCTTATCTAATTTTTAAAAAAAATGATGCATTTTTAGTATATTTTGTTTAGCAAATTTGTATTTTTTATTATAACAAGAGTTAACTATTTTATTTTGTTTTTTTCTCAACACCTTACTTNTTTCTTAGGATCTAATTTACAGAGGTGTAAAAGCTTCTCTTACTTCATATTTATATAATACTTTTTTTTTTCTTTTAAATAGAGTTTTTTACCTATTTATCTTATCTAATTTTTAAAAAAAATGATGCATTTTTAATATATTTTGTTTAGCAAATTTGTATTTTTTATTATAACAAGAGTTAACTATTTTATTTTGTTTTTTTCTCAACACCTTACTTTGATAAAAAAAACTTATTAATTATATATATAATAAAATTATAATGTAAATTTTTAATATATATATATTGTATTTAAAAATACAAATGCATTTTCTTGAGATAGGTACAAGCTACCTCATTTTGTATTTTAAAATACAAGGCAAGAAAAAGGAAAGTTTCTCTCTTCTTGAAATATATACAAGTTACCTCATATAGCAATGATAGAACTAACTTAAAGAAACTTAAAAATTATTGTTAGTATACTTGTAGATAGGCATGGTATATAGCTTTGAGTCAGGTTTGACTTTCTATTAATTTATGGTTGACCAAAAAATATATACCCCTTTATCTAAACTTTTAAAAAATAATGATTTATTTTAAATTTCAAATCTCATTTATGTGAGATCTNTGTAGATAGGCATGGTATATAGCTTTGAGTCAGGTTTGACTTTCTATTAATTTATGGTTGACCAAAAAATATATACCCCTTTATCTAAACTTTTAAAAAATAATGATTTATTTTAAATTTCAAATCTCATTTATGTGAGATCTTATTGGCCAAAGACTTTGAAGTGTTATCGCTGCCTTCACTCCCCCAATGTTACTGTAATAAATATTTATGCCATCTAGTCATTTCATACATCATCTAGTCATTTCATGCATGTTCCTTCTCTCCCTATCTCCTTAAACAATACTTTCATTATTATATTCAGCAAGTATATGCTACCTAGTAACCTTGTTTAGTACCATAAGCTTTTGGGTATTGACTAATAAAATGGCTTTAAAAAAGAAAAAGAAAATCTTGATAATGACATGTTCACATATTCATTTTTAAATTGAAGATATGGCATGACATTATAGCATTGGGTTTTGTTTTAGGTTAAAATATAACCAAAGCATAAACGATATTGGAGGCCAACGTTGCCAAAATTTCGTTGTTTATCCTTTAGTATGGTCTTTGTTTACCCTTCATTATGGGTTGGGGTTGGATGATTTTTTTTTATTATAGAATGTTATATGTTTTAATTTTTAGGATAAGGGTAGTTAAAAAATTTCAAAATTTCAATGTTGTATGTTTTAATTTTTATATTTAGATAATTGAGTTAGGTTAATATATTGTTAAAAATATTAGTTATTTTGTTTCTTTTAATTTTGTTATTCGAATTGTTTTTCTTTTAAGTTTAGATTAGATTGTTTATGAATTTTTTTAATAATATTAAGGTTTTTTTCTTTTTCTTTTTTTTTTAATTTTTGTATATTTAAATTATTGAGTTGATGTTAATGTAGATTTCAAAAATATTCATGGTCTTGTTTCCTCCCATGTGTTTAATGATATATTTTTTTAAAGGTTTAAATGGTTTAATTGATATTATTTCTTTATTTTGTTAAAGGTTTTATTCTTGATAACTTTCGGAGAAGGTGGGTTTTCTAATGTGCCTTAATCCATATTCATATAGCATTCTATAAGAGGGGTAGGGAGTTTTTTCAATGCTTTAGGTTTAGATTATTTTATATTTCTTTTTAAATATTTTTCAAGAATTTATTTTAATATTTCTCAAACCTTTAAATTATTATTTATTATTTTTCTTTCCTTTCAAAAACCAATACAAATATCCTTATATGATTTTTTAAAGGTCAAATTTTCACAATTCAAATCATAAATTTATCAATAATTATATTACACTATAATAATATAATTCAATATACTTTTAATAATATAATTCAATATACTTTTGCTGATATCAAACTTTACAAATAAAAAATTAAATTAAATTAAATAATTTACAACATTAAAAATATATATTATCATCTTGAATCTTGTATTGATTTTGTATCCTCAAAGGACATGCTAGTACACCTTTAAATAGCCAAAGTTGCATACAACACTATGAACTATCTTGCTTATAAGGAACAATGATTATTGTTTCATATATATTAGGTTTACCATGAACTCTATTGTAGTTTAAACCTTTAAATAGCCAAAGTTGCATACAACACTATGAACTATCTTGCTTATAAGGAACAATGATTATTTTTTCATATATACTAGGTTTACCATGAACTCTATTGTAGTTTAAACCTCATTTACACAAGCATGACATGGATGCTTAGATCTTCAAAATATGTTCTATTTCATTCTCTTCGACAAAGTCAATTTTATGTGATGTAAATGAGTAGTGAAAGAAGCTTGTATAGAGGTTAGGTGGGTTGGTGAGCATGGAAACGAGGTGTTAAAGTATCGTCCTAAGGTTTTAGGTGCTCATATCACTTATCCTATCAAGGGATAAATAAGTAAAGTGAGAGCGACCTCTCATTCTGAGGAAAACCATTTTCTCATCATTTTTATATTAATTTTATTATTGAAATTACATCATGCATGCATTATTGCATAGCTTTCAAATAAAGGAAACAAAATGTTTATATATATATATATATATATA
>SNQJ01S0077518.1:23312-37503 GCA_010110895.2 Picea sitchensis | reverse complement strand
TCGTTCTATGTTATAATGTTTAGGAAAAATCTGTGTGTATTTTTCTTCATTTTGAGGATAGTAGGGTAAACCCTAGATTTGTTAGGGCACAAGGCCATGTCAATAACATGACTTGAAATTGTTACAACAATATACTCATTATGAGCTCAATATGTCACTAATTTGATTGACAAGATTGTTCTCTTTTAAGTTTGAAATTTTTTAATTGATGTTATCTCTTTATCTTCCTAAAGGGTTTCATTCTTGATAACTTGCAACTGAGAAGGTAGGTTTTTTAATGTAACTTAATCCATATCCATATAACATCCCTTAAAGAGAAGGATAAGGAGCTTTACCAATGCTTTAGGCTTCAATGATTCTATATTTTTTTTGGAAGATCTTCTCAAATTCGTCTCAATGTATCTCAAGATTTTAAATTTATTGTTTATCATTTTTATTTCCTTTCTTCATATAACTAGTCTTTAGACAACATCTACACCTAAGAGTCGCATGATGACAATCGATTCCATGGATCTATCAATAATTATATTATATTATACTAATGATTCAATATACTTTCGCTCATGTCAAGCTTTACAAATAAGGAGTGCAATGAAATTAGATAACTTATAACACTAATTTTTTTTTTATATATAACAAAATACATAGATACATACTCTTTTATTTAATTTTTGTAAATTTATTATTTGAAATAAAATATGTAATCATTATGGTCAAATCTTGCATTGATTTTGTATCCTTAAATGACAAGCTAGTACACCTTTGACCAACCAAAGGATTTGCATCCAACTCTAGGATTCTACTATCTTTCTTATAATGAGCAATGGCTATTTTTTTCATATATACTAGGTTTACCATAAAATCTATTGTAGTTTAAACCTCATTTGCACAAGCATAACATGGGTGCTTAGATCTCAAAAACTTGCTTTTTTTCATTCTCTTTGACACAGTAAGTTCTATGTGGATGCAAATGCACAGTGAAAGAAGATTACATAGAGGTGAGTGTTGGGTTCTTATATTCTTTGCAGTGAAAGAATAGTCAATTGACTATCTAGTCAAGGTGGATTGACTGGGTGATAAATCGACTAACGAGTCAAGTCGAGTCTAAGGTTGAAGTGATCGACCAAAAAGTTGAAGGTCAAAGTGGTCGATCGAGAAGTTCGAAAGGTCAACCGACAAGAGGTCAACAGGATGTTGAGTGGTAGTCGACTGAAGACCGATTGGAGGCCAACTGGGTAGTCAACTGGTAACCGACTGGTAGTCGACTATAATAGAATCCCAAGATTCGCAAGATTGCAACCAATCATCTGTGTGGATCTGTAACCATTTTTGGGCACCATAATTTAGGGTTTTCCATGCTATAAAAACTATAAATAAGGCAAGTTGTAATTGTAATAAATTGATGTTGCTAGTAATAGCTTGGTCATGTAGATGAAAGTCAAATTGGATGCAAGGTTGTTTTTGTGTAAAACAAGAGAGTAGGATGACGATTTGTGTCATAGGTGTAGACCAAGGTTAGTCATGTAACTGTTTATTCAATGAATGAATAAGATAACAAGAGAGCAAGATGCTTAAGGAATGCTAGTTTTCCCAGTTAAGGGCTTCCAGGGTAAAATATCTTTGTACTGTGTGTGTTTGTCATTTATTTTCTTCTTAAATCTGTCTAATCTTTCCTAGTAGGTTTAGTGAGAGGATTAATTTTCTCTACATGTGGTATCAGAGCATATCTGAGAATTTCTCATACATTTGGTATCAGAGCTTGTTTTGTTGCTCTGTACAAGTCGTATCAAAGCAAGGTTAGGCAAATCTTGGATTTGAGCTAAACCTAGGTCCATTGGGAGCTATAAGTCAGTGATATTTAATTTGTGCTTGAAAGTATGGAATATCTCCTTGTAGATCGAGAACAATGAATAGTTGTGAGTCCTGAGACAATTTCGACGCATATGTTGAAGGAAGAATGGGAGAAGCTCGAGAGGAAGGCAAGGAGTATGATTCAACTTTGTCTTGCAGATTTAGTATTGTTGAATGTCTTAGGTGAAGATTGTAAAAATAAATTGTGGGACAAGTTAGGAAGCTTGTACCAGTCGAAATATCTGGTAAACATTTTTTTCCTTCAGAAGAAACTGTATCTTCTAAGGCTGAGTGATGGGAGCTTAGTAACAGAGCACTTGAGGGCATTCAATATTCTAATAAGCCAGTTATGATCCGGATTATTTTGAGAATGAAATGAAGGTGGATATATAACAATGAAATACACATAAAAATTACCAAAAATAGAGAGATGCAATAATACACAATTTCTATTAATGGACGAAATGTACAAAACTGTAAAAATACAAAGTGAATAAACTCACTAGAATGGTGGCATCTTATCTATGAGAAGAGATGTGACAGATACACTCATTCACAAGAATATGTTTACAATGAGTCTCCAAAGGCCTTTTTAACATAAAGCATAAATGAGGAAATCCAAAACCCTAACCTCGGGAGATGAAACACCAAAAGGTTTGTGGGGGCCCCGATGGGCGTAGTTGATACGTCAACTTCCCGAGGGCGTAAATTTTGCATACAATCTCCACTTGGGGCGCACTATAGCTCGTTTGAAAGGTATGGCTGAGAAGAAAACATTTTGATTGGGCCTCAAAATGGCCCCTATCATTTAGGGACTCAAAACGACCTCGTAAGTTTGGGCCCTGGAAAACCATAGAAAAACTGTCAAGGTGGAAAATTGTATTTCAAGCCAGTGGAATAGGTGGGTGGCCACCGATATCCATCTTGATCATTCATGCCCCCTCCAGAAGAAATAGTCCCCATTGTGTCAATTTCCCGTGGGAGATGTGGAAGTTTTTGTTGAATCAGAACCTTGGTGTGTTTCTTTTCTTGTTGAGGAAGTTGTATGCTTAGCTTGTTGACAATTGTCATGAACCTGTTGTTGGAAGGGTTGGATCCGTTCAACCAATATAGCTGCATGATATTCCTGAGTGTGGGAGGAATCTGTCGGTGAAGATGCAACATGACAAGATATTTTAGTGGGGGATAACGATTGGAACCCCAAGCACGCTTGAAAAGGGTTGTGTCCAATAGAGCTATGAAGGACTTTGTTATAGCTTAGCTTGAATTGGCAGTGCGGAGGCACCCTCGTAGGTGAAGGAGGAATATCTTTGTTCTCTTCTACAATATTTTCGATCTACTTCTGTTGGATAGAAATGTCTTGGGCTGAGGTTGTAGTGGTCACAATGTCCTTATGTTCACCTTATGACCAAATTGTGAAGAGGATAAACTTTCCAGTATGAGATATTACTTTGCGGCACTGTTTTGCTAGGAAAGTAGTCGGGACTACATCTGGTACCCTGTAGAGATGACCCCCTAGAGTAACAATGACACTACAAGATCGAGACTCATAAGCAACATGATGCTTCCACATATATGGCTGGCCTAACAGAACATCATAGACTTCTAGTGGGGTGACATCACATAGTACCTCACCCTTGAAGGGATTGATGTCGTAGGACAGGTGACACTATTGGCTGATGTAGAGATATCGTCCTTGGAGAAGCCACTCAATGTTGTATGGTTATGGGTGTGGTGTTGGTGGAAAATCCAACTACTTGACGACCTCTGCTAATATGAGGTTCTATTGAATTCCACTATCAACAATGACATGTAGTGGGGTTCTCTTCACCCACATATGTGAATAGAAGAGGTGCTCTCCCTCCTCAAGATCATCTGGTTCTTCTGGTTGAATTGTTGTGGTCGCGACGGTAGTAGTGGATTTTGCATCAATGATTTGCCTCCTTTTATTGTTTTCTGAATCAGAGTCCGAGTCAGGGTTTGAATCCTTTTCTTTGACCTCGACCATCAATGGCTATTTTGAGCAACATTCATTGGTGTTGGGCCAAGGTATTTTGTCGAAGTTGCACCAATTCCCAGTGTCCTTATTCATCTTCATGTTACCCTTCTTTTCCTGAGGTGTGGATTGGTTTTCTTGAGGTTGGTTGTTTTGTGATTTAGGGCCACCTTTATCATACTTTGGTTGTTGAATATTTGCAGAACCAAACTCCTGCTTATTCTGTTGCTTAAATTTTTGCTCGATTTTGATAGAATATCGATAAGTTGCACCCAGTGATGAGATGTACAAAAAATCCATTTCAGTTTGGATGTACCTGTGTAGATCCCCACAATATTTTAGAATGATATGCCACTCGAAATATTTGATACCCATCTTGGTGTGAAAGGTATGTAAGGTATTTCTGAACTCCAACATTTTTTGGTCCCACTCTTGATGTAGTGTGGTCCATCTCATGTACTGGTCATCATAGTTTCCAACACGATAATATTGTTCCTTGAACGCATCCATAAAAAAATCCCAAGTGGGTTCGGCCTCAAGCATGTCAGACTCCTCTATGGAATTTTTCTCACTGTAAGTTTCCCACCAATTTTGACATGTGGACAGCCTTAAGGGGCACAAATGTGGCTATCGAAAAAATTGTGGACAGAGAAATACCCTTCTAGCATATTTAACCACTTTTCCAAAGAATTCACATCTATCTGACATTCAAACATTGGAATATCAAAATTAACTTGTACCTTGAAAGGGGCGGTGCCTCCAAAGTGGTTGCTTGATGAAGACGTGTATGTTATTATCAACAGTCATTGAAGGATTTGGGTAAAATTTTCCATCATTTAGTCTCTCTATCACGTGAGGGATTCCTCTAGCAACGGATTAATAGAATCTCCTTCTCCCTCATCTATATTTTCTTCCACCATGGGACAACGCTTGGGCTAGAGAGAGCGGTTGTGCTCAAGATAAACTAGATTGAGACCCAACTCTCTATATCTTGATCTCATTAGGGACATGCACTAAGAAACAACAAGGAGCAACCTGCTTTGATACCATTGATCCGTATTATTTTGAGAATGAAATAAAAGTGTAGATATAATGATGAAATACACATAAATATTGCAAGAAACAAAGAGATATAATCATACACAATTTCTAGTAATGAACGAAATGTACAGAACTTTTAAAATATAGAGTGAATGAACTCGTTATAATGGTGGCAACTTATTTATGAGAAGAGATGTGACGGCTATGCTCGTTCGCAAGAATATGTTTACAATGAGGCTCCAAAGGCATTTTTAACATAAATCATCAATGAGGAAATCTAAAACCCTAACCCCGAGAGATGAAACACCAAATGTTTTGTGGGCCCCAATGGTCGTAGTTGATACGTCGACTTCCCGAGGGTCGAACGTTTGCATACAATCTTTGTTTGGGGCACCCTATAGCTCATTGGAAAGGTCTATCCGATAAGAAAAAATTCCAACGTCGTTTAGGGCCTCAAAAAATTGTCATTTAGTGCCTCAAAAAAAATGTCGTTTAGGGCCTCAAAACTGCCCTAGAAATTTGGGACCCAAAAATTCATAGAAAAACTGCTAAGGTGGAAAATTGTATTTCAAGCTAGTGAAATTGGTGGGTGGCCATAGATATCCATCTAGATCAATTTATTGTATATGGATATTAAAATTATTGAGAAGCAAAAGTGTACTATCATGATGTGTTCTTTTCCAAACTCTTTGGATAGCTAAGTCGTGGCTACCAGGAGTAATTTGAGCACATTAATGCTTCAAGACGTGGTTGCATATCTGCTATCAAAATAAATGATATGGAAGAACATGGAAGGATCGACCAATGAGGCCTTGATGATGAGAGGCCAACCAGTCAAAAGAGATAAAGGAAAATTCTCCAGTAGAAAGTCTAATTCAAAGGGTAGATCTAAATCCCTAGTTCAGTCGATTAGAAGATGTTGGAAATATCGTAAAGTAAGGAACTATAAGAGATACTGCAATTCAAAAGCGATTGAGATCAGTCCATGACCCAATGAGAAGCATCTAAATGAGATAAATACTACTCTAGATAGAGGAGGTGATGTGTATCTGGCATCGACCAATACATAGTCGGTTCATGATGTTTGGTTGATAGACTCGGGTGAATATTTCCATATGACACCCCACAAAGAATGGTTCTATGAATATGAGAGATATTAAGGAGGAGATGTATTATTGAGGGAGGAATCGACAACAAAAATTGTTGGATGAGGAAGATTCCAACTGATGATGCAAGATGGGAGGAGCAGGACCCTTCCATGTGTGCTACATATTCTCGGTTTGGCAAGAAATATAATATATGTCAGAAAAATGAGTGATGAAAGTGTGCACACTTTCTTTCATAAAGATACATGAAAAATGATAAGGGGAGCAATGGTGTTAATGAAAAGAGTTCGGATTGGAACCTTATACAAGTTCTTAGGGAATCTTGACTCGACTGGGTGCAATAGTATTGTTGTTCTTGAAGTCAACTCGAATATGACTCAACTCGATTCAACTTAGGTTAAGTCGATACAAACCAACTCAATTGTTCTTCGTCAAGTTGACCTAACCATGTTATGGCACTAGAGGAAGGGACATGTTGGCGAAAAATGACTTCAAGCTATTATGCACAACAAAGGTATGGTCGAAGGTTTTCCTTATTGTAATTTGGAAGTAAATTTTTGTGAACATTTCATATATGGGAAAAAAATCGGGTTAGATTCCCATCTGGAGAGACAAGACCAAAAGGGATTTTGGAATTGATACATAGTGACGTGTTTGGGCTTGTAACAGTCCCTTCACTAGGAGGATCTTTGTATTATGTTTCCTTCATAGATTATTTTTCTAGGAAGACATGGCTATATTTCGTGAGGAAAAAATCAAAGGTTTTCAAGAAATTCAAAGAATTTAAATGTCTTTTGGAAAACCAGAAAACCAGATAAATAAGAAGATCAAGGTGTTGAGAATTGGCAATGGAGGTGAATTATGTGGAAATATTTTGAGCATTTCTACAAGTAGTGTGGCGTAGCACACCAAAATACCACACCATATACCCCACAACAAAATGGATTTTCTGAAAGAATGAATAGGACATTGATGGATAAGGTAATGAGCATGCTCAATGGTGTCAAGATTGCATAATAATTTTGCAAAGAGGTAGTCAACACTGCAAAATATTTGGTAAATATGTCTCCTTCATAAGTGTTAGTCGAATCGACTCCACATGAGGTATGGTTTGGTAAGAATCCTCCACTTTCACATCTCAGAGTCTTTGGTTGTGATGCATTTGTGCATGTTCCCAAGGAAAAGAGAAACAAGCTGAACAATAAGGTAGTTAAGTGTATTTTCATTGAATACAAGGATGAAATCAAAGGATATAATCTACGTGAGTCTCTATTGAGGAAAACAATGTATAGTCAAGATGTTTTCTTTTGGGAAGTTGGAGGAACTTACAAGTCTAAAAAGGTTCAAATGGTGAAAGAACCAGAGAAGCTGGTGTTTTAATTGAGGAATGAAGAACATGATTCAGATGAGTCAATTGAATTAGATGAAGAGGTGGAACAATTGACTAGGGTTGTAAGGAGGTCTAATTGAGTAAGGAAAATAGCTAAAAGTTATATTCTTCCCAATTTTTGTTTTGCATTTATGTTATCTACCATTGACAAGGATCCCAAGTCGGTCAAGGAGGAAGTCTAATTGATAGAGAGAAAACTCTGGAAGGATGCCATGGTCGAAGAAATGGAATCATTGCACAAGAATGAGACATGGGATTTGGTTGAGCTACCTAATCGAAGGAAATATGTCAGTAGCAAGTGGGTGTTCAAGAAAAATTTGAATGTAGAAGGTCAAGTCAAGAAGTTTAAATCTCAACTAGTAGAAAAAGGATATTCCCAAGTCAAGGGAGTTGAGTTCGGTGAAATTTTCTCTCCTGTTACAAAATTAACTTCCATTATATTACTAATGTATTTGGTTGCAATATTTGATCTTGAAATGGAGAAAATGGATGTGAAGACAACATTCCTACATGGGGACTTGGAAGAATAAATATACATGAAATAGCCGGAAGGATTTGCATTAAAGGGAAAGAAAGAACTGGTGTGCAGATTGAAGAGATCCCTTTATGGTCTAAAGCAATCACCAAGGATGTGGTACCAAAATTTTGACACATTCACCCTTAGTTTGGGATTTTTGAGAAGCAAGGTTGATCATTGTGTATATTCCAAGGAAGAAGGTGTTTGTTTCATATATGTAGCTTTGTATGTCGACAACATGTTGTTGGTCATAAACAACATGGATGCAATAAAGGAGATGAAGAGGCAGTTGTCCTCCAAGTTTGACATGAAGGATCTTGGTGCAACGAACTTCATTCTAGGAATGGAGATCAAGATAGATTGGGTGGTTAGAAAGATTTGGTTAAATAAGAGAAAGTGCATTGCAATAGTCTTGAAGAGTTTCAACATGCAGGATTGCAAACCAGTCAAAGTACCAATTCCTATGGGAGAAAAACTAATTGTTGAACAGTTTCCAAAGACACAGGAAGAAATAGAGGACATGGCACATGTTCCCTATGTTAGTGTCTTTGGTAGTCTAATGTATGTGATGGTCTACATTTGACTAGATATTGCTCATGCAGTGGGAGTATTGAGAAGATACATGTTGACACCTAGGAAAGAGCACTAGACTATTGTCAAGAGAGTGTTCAAGTACTTGCATGGCACAAGAAAATATGTTATCTGCTACCAAGGGAGAGTTGAAACTGATAGGGAAGTAAATGCACATGGCTTTGTCGACGTCGATTGGGTTGGAGATTTGGATCGATGAATATCGACCAATGAATATGTGCTCAATATCTTTGATGGAGATATCATCTGGATCAGTAAGCGACAAGTGGTCATGGCCTTATCAACAACAGAAGTTGAATACATGGAAGCCACTCACACAAGAAAATAAGTTGCATGGTTACGTTGACTATGTTCAAGGATTGGGTTTAAACAAAGAGCTATGAAGATCAATTGTGAAAATCAAAGTGCAATATTTATGGCAAAGAACCCATCTTACCATTCTAGGATGAAGCATATTGATGTACAATACCATTTCATGAGAGACATGGTGGAAAGCAAAAAGGTGTTGCTAGAGAAAGTAGACACATTGGAAAACATAGAAGACTCTTTGACCAAGTTTGTGAGTGTTGTGAAGTTATCTTGGTGTAGAGAAGAAATGGGAATTGTTTCCCTGGGTCTATGAATATACGTTTAGGTTCTCCTCTATCAACAAAGAATACAACAAGTGGGATAATATTGGGTTGTTGTATTATTTGCAATGAAAGAATAGTCAATTGATTGTCTAGTCAAGGTGGATCGATCAATTGATAAATTGACTGAAAAGTCAAGTCGAGTCAATGGTCAAGTCTAAGGTTGAAGTGATCGACCAGAAAGTCAAAAGGTTAATTGACAGGAGGTCAAGTGGATTCCAATTGAAGATCAACTGGAGGTCGATTGGGTGACTGGTAGTCAATTGTAACAGAATCCCGAGATTCGTAGGATTGTAGCAAATCATTTGTGCGGATCTATAACCATTTTAAGGAACCATAATTTAGGGTTTTTCATGTTGTAAATCCTATATATAAGGTGTGTTGTAATTGTAATAGGTTGATGTTGCTAGTAGTAATATGGTCATGTAGATGCAATTTGAATTGGTTGCACGGTTTTTCTTGAGTAAAGCAAGATAGTAGGATGATGATTTGTGTCTTAGGTGTAGACCAAGGTTAGTCATGTAATTCTTTATTCAATGAATGAATAAGACAACAAGAGAGAAACATGCTCAAGGAATGTTAGTTTTCCCAGTTAAGGGTTTCCAAGGTAAAATTTATGTGTACTATGTGTGTTTGTCATTTATTTTATGCTTATATATTTCTTCTCTTTCCTCGATGGTTTAGTGTGAGGGTTGATTTTATCTGTAGTGAGGAGATTTGGTGAGCATGGATATGAGGTGTGAGAGTATCCTCCTAAGGATTTATGTGCTCATGCCACTTATCTTATTAAGGGATAAGTTAAGTGAGAGAAACTTGTCATATCGTACACCTCCTCTCATGATAGGGACGACTATTTTCTTATATTTTTATATTCATTTTATTTTTGAAATTACATCATGAATGCATCATTACATAGCTTTCAAACAAGGGAAACAAAATATTCATATTTAAGCTAATTATATACATTAGTGGGTCTTTTAACTCCTATTAGGTAACTTTACATGGTCATACAATTTAGCTTAGTATAATTATCTTGTTTTTGGTAAATGAATGCATAAAGAATGTGTGTGTGTGTGTTACAACACTTGGGGAAAACCCATGGGTACTTCCTCTCATTCCGAGGATGGTGTCCAGGGTAAACCCTAGTTTTTTCAAGGCACAAGGATAGGTCAACAACAGGGATCGAAGTTGTTACAACAATATAATCATTATGATCTCAACATGTCACTTACAGGAATAGAACCTAGATGGGGAGGACAACACTCCATATGACAACCACTTGAGGTAGACCCAATTGACATAAAGAATATTTGGCCATAAAGAAAATGTACATCCATGATTAACCTTTTTGGGACAGTGATCCTTACAAAATCATAGCAGAGCCTTGATACTTGATATATAATGTTTAACCCTTTTGATTGAGTTTGAATAATTAAATACAACTATGACTATATGTTATCAGGCAAAACAACATGAACGCAGGCGAGCAGGTGCAGTCTGCAGTGATTGAGAATCCCTATGCAGGTTCGATGTGGCGCTATCTCTAAGCACATTTGGAGGGTATCCAAGGTTATCATGAGGGAAAATGTTTGGCGGGGGCGATAAAGTAGTCGGCGTGCCCAGATCTCAGGTCCCTTTCAGATCGACAGTCTCAAATCGTTTCGGGGTCGCAACATGCTCGGGCGTTAAAAATCCTTGAGCGGGCCGAAATCCAAACCACTGTTTTGCAGGGCGGAAACGTGGCAAGCGACGGTGTGTTTCGGGCTCAAAAGCGGTGTAGGCCTAAACCACTTCCCACGGCCCCGAAATGCACATGGGCATATGACACCCTATCCAATATCGATAGGTGGTTGCCCGATAGTCGTCCCGCCGCGCTCTAATGCCGAGGAGGGGTTAGCCAATGAACGAGGATTTACTTTTGCAACCACCTGCTTATTCAACACCCAATCCAGTTGCAACAGGTGGTCTTCCACTAGTCATCCAACCACGCTCCAATCCTGATGAAGATCTAGTTAATGAAGCAGGGACTGGTAACTGAAACCTCAGCTCAATCCATAAATGGAAAGTATGGAAATTATGGCTGAGGACACAGAGTTTTCAGCCTGAGGTACACCAGTGGATGGTTTTCTGCAGGTCCATACTGAACCTGGTTTGTGTCTCACAGAAGGAAACACACACAGTTTGACAGAAGTCTACACAAATGCAAAGCTTTGATTGAGATTGCCATATCACACTCTTGGCAGTTGTGGACTGATTTGAGTATAAGTAGATCAATTCAATATTTTTTTATGGGGTCGAATGGTTGAGCAAAGCTCCCTACTGTGTAATTTTTTGATGCCAGAACTGTTCTCTGGTTATGTATCAAACTTGATACTTTTGCATTAATAGAAGTCAACTTCTTTCATTTCTTTGTGTAGACTGTGTTGAAACACTCGGGCATGGAGGATCCAGTTGAGGATTGCAGTCATATTGTAATGTAGGTTTGATTATAATGGTGTTGTGACCTGTTCTAGTACTTTCCCTTTGTTATCTTATTTCCCCCTATACTAAAATGCTCGTGCATGGAGGAACAGGAAGAGTCTACGCAGATAGGAACAATATATGCATACATCGCTCGAACAGGAACAACGTCGAGAGTGGAGCTATGAGTGCGCCCGTGGAGGTGTGGTGGGGCATCCTGGTCGGGAGTGGAACTGTGAGTGCGCTCGTGGAGTTGAGGTGGGTCATTCTGGTCGGGCAAATTAGCAGGAATAACGATGGGTCCTGGAACAAGTACAACCATGGGTCTGGAACAAGAACAACCATAGATCCAAATTTTCAGTCCTTTGTCTCCAATAGACAGACATGTATTGTCCTATTCCTTATTCTGTGTTTTTTTTTCTTGTCCCCTATGGCAATGACAATACATTCAACACACATAAAAAATGGGCAAGAGGTACCCGTCTCGAATGAAACAAACCATTTAGGTCAAGTGAAAATTGCCTCTTCAAGCAAAGCAGGGAAGTGGGTTTAGGTCAATGCCAAACAGTTTTGGGGTATTTTAAAACGCAGAGTTGATCGTCTAAAATGGGAATAGACAAGGAAAAAATTGGCCCTCCGTAATAAAATTTCAAACAAGCCTCTTTTGCAAAGGTGTAACAACAACAGGACTAAAGACAACAATGATTGTGCGTTGTACAATCCCACATCCACACCTCTCACATGGTCGCCTGACCTGTATGTGAAAGAGTTACTAAATGCCAAGAGGAGATTGGAGGTTTTGGAAGTCAAAGGGCATGAGAGAGACCTTCAAATCCAACTATTGATAGTAGAAAATCGGGACTTAGTAGAAAACAATAAAGTTTTAACAGATCAAGTGACACTATTGCAAGAAGCCCTTTTGGAATAAAAGGATGAATGACAAGGCTTGAAGGATGCCGAGAAAATCAGGGAAGATTATGTTGTGGAAATTAGAGAGGTGATGAACTCTAAAACACCCAAAGTTGAAGGGAAAACATGTGAACAAGCATACACCCATGGAGTGAAAGCAAGGGATGAAGAGAAAAGAGATTTTACAAAAAATTCCAAAACTTGGGCACAAGTCATTAGCAATACTGCTCATATGGAAAAAGAAACACACAACCATGGGGACGACATGCAAGGTAGAGAAAAAAAGGAACGACAAGGCATAGCAACAAACATAATTATCAAAGGTGTGAGAGAGTATGGAAAAAATGAGTGTACTCTCGATCTTGCAAGTGAATTTTTGAAGGACAAGTTGCTTTGGCGAGGCCGAATTTGCCAAGCATGGAGGGTGGGTAAGCCTAGTGGCGAGAGACCTAGGCCCATAAAACTCATCATGTCAAGCATACATGACAAGCAAATTCTCCTAGGAAAGAAGCAACTCTTGAGAGGCTCTCACTTTTTTCTAGACGAAGATTTAACTATTAGACAATAAGAGGAAAGAAGGGAATAGTTGTCAAAGGTTAGGGCAGGAAGGGATGAGGGAAAAAGGGCATGGATGTTCAAAGGAAAAGTTGTTATTTCCTTTTTCGGTCCTCGTTCTAAAACAGGACAGCAAGTTGGTAGCCAAGAAGAGACAACAATTTCCTTAGCAGGAAAATGTGCAACAAGGCCAGTATGGACAAATAAGGGTGAAGACTCAACTTTGAGTCTTGTAGACCAAAACAAATAGCAATCAAATTATTCCCCAGTTTCCTTAATATTAGTTTGTTGGAATTGCAGAGGTTATCCTTGGAGGCGAGGACCTGGGTTGGGACCTAACGTGGAATATAGAGACATAATTTGTCTATTGAAAACACATGAGCATGAAGGGTGCAAGACACCTCTGTTTGAGGAGTATGTGAATATAACAATGTGGAACAAAGCAACTGAGAATGGTAAAGGACACAGGGGTATCATGGTCTTAGTGAAGAAAAAAAAGGTCGTCTCATTCAGTTAGAAAGAGAAAACTCAAATAAACAATTCATTTGGTTTAAAATATTAGAAAATGGTAACATCATCAGTATTGCACCATGTTATTTTGCCCCGCAAGTTTCAAAAAATTACAAAATTAGGGGGCTTGACCACAAAGATCCCTTTGCAGCCTTAAAAAATGATATTGCAGCGTACTCTCAACTAAGTGAAGTCCTTATAGTGGGTGATTTCAATGCTAGAACAACATATGAACAAGCTAGTATTCTTTGTTGTCAGGAAGACTGCAACCCCATTTGGTTTTCAGAAGAAAGAAATCATCAATGGACAAGAGTTTTAGAGGACAACAAAAGATGCAATTTTTTTGGGGAACAACTACTTACTTTATGTGGGGCATTTGACTTAGTCATTTGTAATGGGTTGGCTAGATGGGCAAATTTTGGCAATTTCACCTGCAATACCTACAATGGAGCAAGTGTAGTAGACTATGTAATTTGCTCACTTGGATTGTGTGAGAAAATGGAGGAAGTTTTGATTGGTAAACAACTGTGGGAGTTGAAATCTAATCATAAACCGATCTATTTAATTCTAACTTGGGCTGAACAACAACAACATGGGACTAAAAATCGGCACATTCAACAACCTCCTTCAAAGGGC
>SNQJ01S0077518.1:0-17160 GCA_010110895.2 Picea sitchensis | reverse complement strand
TTCGCTAGGAGTTGGCCTAGACGGAGGAGTTGAGGATTAGGTGACAGCACCTTAACTCTCACTTGCCCCCAAGGACACACCGAGTGGATTGAAGATTTCTTCCACGTCTCCCAAAGGTGTGTATAAGGCGGCAACAGTTACCACTAAATAATTTTACTTTGAAATTATGACAGAAAATTATAACGGAAGCACAAAGATCAGAGAGATTGAGGATCGTCCATCCACAGGAGACACAACTTTTACTCAAAAATAATTTTCAGATTGAGGATCCCAAGGACAAAAACAGTCCTCACAGCAAAAATTACAATCTCAGCAAAATTTTGGAAAACCTTCCAACTTACAAATCTTCTTGAAACCTTGTTGATGTCACATTCGTACCTGGCTAACGTCACGATTGTATGGCTATGTCATCCCTGTAGCCCACATGTGTGGTTGTCCTGCTGCGGCTATGGTTCGTACGGATGGCGCATATGGTATGGCATGCAATTAATGCATTGTACGGTCTGTACGGATCCCACACGTGCGGCTTCTTCTCCTCTCTCACACGTGCACCTCCTCCTCTTTGGCTGAAAAAATGAGAAAGAAAGAAAAGAAACCCCTAGACTAGATTTGCCAGAATCCTCCTTGCTGAAATTAGCCTCCTCAATCCCCTGGGAAGAGTGCTCACTCACTTATGCCAAACACGTGATGACAAGATAAGATGTGTAGTGCCTCCTCACATTGCCTCTCCTTTTATAGGAGTCTAAAAGTGAGTTTAAAAGCCCCTAACTTACTTTAGAAGCCCTCCATTTAACTCAACATTAAATTAGAATTGTTTATTCCTCCAAATGGGTGCAAAACCCCAACAAACAACAATTCCAAGCCCCAACTCTATATAAAAGGGGTTCTTACAAAGTAAAAATGCAATGTGAGTGCCAACAAAGATTCCCACATGCCCGACACCAAGGCCAATGTGAGAATACCTCCCTGATACTACAAAACATCAACAAAATATGACGAATAAAAGCTACTATAGAGATAGTCCATTGTATCATAGATCCTTCATGGACCTTATTGCAAATTGAAAATAGTTACACTTGAATTTCCTAAAGCTAAACTGCATTTTTCTCATATCTAGGGGCCAATAATGGAATGTCACTCGGCCCTTTTCTAAATTTCCTAAGCTTTTCCAAAACTTGCAAGTGTAAGGGTTGTGCATAATACGATTTAGTATATCCTTTTATGTTTACAAGAAACTACAGATGTTTATGGTGAATTTTGAATTATTATTATTATTATATAATAATATTATCGTTCCCTAAAAAATTTGGGGGTGCGCTCTAGCCATCCTGGGGACATGTCCCCTCATCCTCGTCGTTCCCATGTCCTGAAAACCAGTGTAACATGTTTTTATTGTAAAGGAAGTTGAGCTAGACTCTATATAAAAAGTAGCCCTTCCTCATTTGTACTCATGGTTGCCTTTTTGGAGCTTCTACTCCTTGGAGCTTAATTGACATATATATCTTGGAGCATATGTGATGTATAAGGGCCCTTTCTTTGTGGGATTTGGTGTCAATTCTTGAAGCTCTTCTATCTTGGTTTCTATTTGGTGCATAAAGACTGATTGTGAATGCTCAAGTCTTCTACAAGCTAACAAGATTGATCCATTGAAAGGTCGAGTCTACAACTTGGAAGGAAGATGTTTTGGGGTAACTCCTCTCCTTCTTCCTTTGTTAGTTTGGTAATTATTTGATTCCTCTCTTTGTCTATCTATCTAGAAACTCTAGCAAGGGTATTGAGTATGTTTATCAAGCTGGTTGATCTTGTTGGTGAAGATGCTCCCTTGAGAACCCCTTCTTGTAGGGCCTTGGTCTTCATTGTTTATCTTGATTAGATAGGAGCCTATTTTGTTCTTTAGCTCTAGTCGCATCATCCTAATCCTTAATCAAATAAACCAATTTGAAGAGGGTTTTTCTTCTTGACCCCATAAGCCCTCTTTGATTCACCTTGACTCCATTGCCCTTGTTGGATTTGGCACTAATCTCTATTTCCTTCCATCACCTCTTTTATATCCTAAAAAATACCAAAAACATTGTTTTACTAAAGCTACTCTCACTTCACCTTGTGCCTCATTGCTTAGCTTTAGTAATCCTACTAGGGATACCCCCCTTGAGTCAGAGGAGAGTTGGCCTAAAGTGAAGAGGATGGGTTACTTAGGTAACAGTGGTGGCCATCTTAGTAGTTCCCTCTTGGGTTGTGCCTTGTAGATTAGGGATTTTATCATCAAGTACAATTTGGGAGGTAACACTGGGGACACTATCTTGCACTTGGAATAAGGAGATGCATCTCCAGGGCAGGGAGACCTAGGGATGTGCCTTCTAGTGTTGGGACACATGCCTTGGAAACATAGATTTTCAATTGTCGCTGTTCATCAGCTTACTATGTTGCATAGCAGTCTTCATAACCCGGGGCATTCTCCATTCATACGCAAGGGTTAACAAAATATTGCTTCCAGCACTTGACCTCTTCATCCTCATGGAAATGAGTAAATAAACAACCATGTATTCTTTATAGATCACTTTAAGTAATTCTAACAACTTTTGCTACCACATTTATCCAAATATCATCATATGCAAATTCCTAACAGTGCCAGAAAGAGAAAAATGAGAGGAAGAAAATCAACTTACTTCTGTACGCCCTGACCAATCTTGTAGAATAGAAGCAACTCGCCACTGGGATGTTTGAAGAAAACTGGATTCCACATTGGAACATCAGGCTCTTCATCTCCCAGCTCTGGAGCATGCCAGGTACCATTCTGCATAGGAGATTACCGTGGTGTTTAGAACCTAATAATTTATCCCTGCAATCATGCAAGAGACTAGTCGAAGAGAAGGGGGGAATACAGAACTTAGTTACAAAATTAATCAACATGCTGAGAGGAAACGCAGTGCATAATGATAATACTTAATAGCAGAATCATTCTTCGCAAAAATGTTTGGTATTTTCCAATAAAAAGATGTAGAGAAAGAAACACCCTATTCATCATTATTTTTCCATCAACATAAGTGTAAAGCAAAAGGATGAAAAACTTGTACAATCCTATTATTGATGTATGTGTTTATCTAGTTGCTTCACCAGTAGGTTTTGGATGACACTGTTTTCGGAGGTCTCCGCCTAATTAACCCTTGCCAGTTGCCACAGGTTCTTTCATAGTGCATTATATTCTCCATGTATATACATTATATATATATATGAAGTAACTCGTTAACAAAATATGAACCAATCCCCATGATACTTTGGTTATATACATCAAACACAGGCCATGATACCATATGTAGACTTTACTCAACAATGAGAAATGAGGTCTTCCTGTCACCTAGGAAATAAGATTTATATTGGTTTCCATTTTGGTGGGTACTGAAAAACAAGAGGCATTGTTTCTAGCACGAATCCAAAAATTGATACTCTGGCATGCATGTCTGCCTCAAGTTTGAGGTAACTGTAACTCAGCGATGTCACTTGATTCAATGACTGATAAATGACCTTCTGTGTTCATCCTATACGCTGAAGATGACCAATTTACAACGTGACTCACCTTGTACCTCTGCAACCATATCTTCACATCAGGAGAACCCTCATGCGTTCCTCCAAAATATGCAACTAGAAGATGGTCGGGTTCAACCTATGAAACCAGTCCGTGATCACTTAGTCAGATCTGGAAAGAATGTTAGCTGGTATCCTGTTTGTAGGCATTAAATTGATAATGCATAGCAGTTGCTTCATAGACAGATTCATTACAAGGTGTAATCCAGAATGAATGCAAATGAAACAAATGGTACGAAGAGACTCAACAGCGTACAGAAAATAAATTTATGAATGCATACTCACCTCAACAACGTTAGATGCATGACAACTATTGAAAGGAGCTGTTTGTGCCTCAAATGTAAAGTATTGTTTTAAAATAGGTTGCTTAATGGCATAGTAAGGATCCTTCACTCTGGTTGCAAATTTGTCAACTCTGTATGAGTATTTTTTGTCGATATTCCTGCATAGCAACTTTCAAAGTCAGATAAAATATAGAATGCAGTGAAAGTTTAAACAGATTTCTTCCACTCCAATTCTAATCCGACGAAACATTACTCACTGTTTCAAGGCTTTTCTGCTCGAAAGAAGGCTCCTTCTTGCAAAATCTATGATATTTTGGCTACAGGAACTCTGTGGAAACCAAACATCAATGTAACAAAAAAAAACAGACAAATTGAGACCAAGGAGGAGGATTGTTAATGCTCCCCGCTTATTGAACTGTAATCCCAACATGGCTCCTAGTCCTGCAGAAGGCTTGTCTGGAAAATCAAAGCAGTATGTTGTGATACTAAGTACACGGCTGAAGCAAAATAAGAGAGATTTCGCAAGAGAACAAATGAATTCAGTCTCAGAACTGTGAGGCCTATCTATGTCTCTTCATCATGTTGATACCAAAATCTCCCATTTAAGGCCTCCTTGTTCCATGTCTATACAGACACTGCATACCTGCCTACAACGCTTGTTGAAAATCTCATTGGAGAATTATGCAGATCAGTCATCTAACAATGTATCTCTTACTGCATAGCCATTCTACAATACCAGGAAGGTGATATTCATGAAAAAAAGCCTTCTACAGAGGCAGTCTTTTGTTTCTTCCCAGAAACACCAACTACATTATTTCAGATAATTATAAAATAACCCTCACTTACCTGAATGCTGCATGTAGTTAATCCTGGTTTTACCTGAACTAGGTCTGCTCAGATAAGGTCTTGATCAACCTCTACAATATACATGATTCACGAGGGTTGTCATGAAGAGACTTACATAAACAAAGGGTTGGTTATGAAAAGTCCTACCTAATCCTACAGCGTCTTTTGTTTTGCACTCACTATTTAAATCTCTCCCATCTATAGTCAATGAATATATTGAGCAATATATATATACTGGTACCAAACAAAACATTTATCTCAGGGATACTTAATACTGTTCTATTCTATGGCCAAATGAAACCACACAAGGACTCATGATAGAGTATAATAGAAAACCTTTTTAAGCAAATCGGTGCAGAGAATCGTGATAGATTACAGTAGAAAACCTTTTTAAGCAAAGTGGTGCAGAATAAAGTGATTACTATCTATAACGGCGAAGGCGGGGTCCCATAAAAACCATTCAAGAATTTCGTCTTCATCGGGCTGTTAAAAAAAATTAAATAGCAGCTGCCCACAATATACACTGACAGCTACATAACATGGTTTTTTGGTTTTTTAATTTATATTTGTTTTTCTATTTTTAAGATTTAGAGTAATTGGTTCAGATTACTTTATCTAGATTAATGTAAAATCCCATCAAAATACGTAAATACCAGTAATATGAATATGGTGTGTTAATTTTAAATGGGTTTTTTTGACATGAATTTGGCGAAGTAAATTTGGATAAAATCGCTATTTTTTGTTGTTTAAAGTGTATTTCTGAATACATAAATGGATTCAGCGTGCTGAAAAATCCCTGGAACACTCGAATAATACAAACTTAACCACTCAAATCTGCAGATACAACCATTTATCATCAAATTTCGGGTAAAATCAAACTGAAAAAATTACGAAAAACATCCAAAAGGTAGAACGTTTAGACTACTACCTCTTAAATACTACCAGCAATGTGAATATGGTAGAAAGTGAATTGGCTGATGTGTGTGACTGATGAACGCTGAAAGGCATATGAAGCTTGAGGAAAAAGCAGGGCAGGTAAGGAAATTCTTGGTTAATAATCCAAACTGGTAATATTAAACGTTAATTATTTAAACTTGGCAATCCTTTATATTAATTTCTTAACAGTTAGGTAAATGTTAAAAGTAAACAGGTTAACAGAGGCGATTCAAAATACAAAGAGATTATGAGAGAGAAATTAAAATCCCGCATTCATTGATTTGGGAGGGCGACTAAGAATATTCCAGCATTGAAGAGTAAATCACATTCATTGATTTGGGAGGACGACTAAGAATATTCCAGCATCTTTAATTGTTAGCCATCAGATTAGAATTTTAGATTAAAAAATGATTAATTATGTCCATTGCCAATAGATATACGCCTTTCGACCTAAATAACCACGAATTAAAGTAAATCAATATTAACCTAAAAATTTAATAATCGGGGAGAGGCATTGAAAATTTTCAGGGTTGCTGCTCAAACCTCCACACAGAAAACACGCTTCCCCGAATTTTATAGTCGTAGAAATCATCCTAAGATGGAAACCATATGCGGATCTGGCTTTTTGATGGAAACCATATGCGGATCTGGCTTTTTCTCGCTTGCGAAAAATGGCCACGATAAGGGACATGGCGTAATCCTAGAACCGTACGCAAAGCTTTGATTTGAATTTTTTAAATTTATCATTTTAAATAAAATATGTAATCATCCCCGGCCGAATCTTTTATTGCTTTTGAAAATTTAAAGGACAGGTGAGTACCAAGCTTTGACGGGCCGTCAAAGCTTGGTACTCACCTGTCCCGGGGATGATTACATATTTTATTTAAAATGATAAATTTTAAAAATTCAAATAAAAAATATTTCACTCTATATTTTATTTTGTTTTGAAAAATAAACTTTATTAATGTTGCGTTACTTTATGTCATTGTACTCTTTATGTGTAGAGCTTGAGACTTGCGAAAGGTATACAATGTTTTTTTATTTAAATTGGAAA
Organism: Picea sitchensis; assembly: GCA_010110895.2. Lineage (NCBI taxonomy): Eukaryota > Viridiplantae > Streptophyta > Pinopsida > Pinales > Pinaceae > Picea > Picea sitchensis. The sequence goes on along the minus strand of SNQJ01S0077518.1, from coordinate 10,458 downwards.
ACTTTTTACATTATTATTATATGTTTATTATATATTTATTATAATAAAAAAGTCAAATAAAAATTTAAAGAGAAAATATGGTGTGATAAAAAGTTAGAGAAAAAAAGAAAATTAAGGTATTATAAGGATGTAATCAACTTTATTTAGAAGATCAAAATTATTTATCTGTTTTGCAAAGCGTAAAGAAAAAAATAAACATTGCTAAAATAAGAACAAATTCTCACGAGTTCCATAGTGAAAGTGAGCATTGGTCAATTCCTAAAACGCCATGGGATGAAAGAGTGTCACCTTTGTGACACTAAAAAGGTTGAAGATGAAAAGCACTTTCTCTTAGATTGTCCAGCCTATACCCATATTAAATCTCATTTTCAAAATATTTGTCACACTACCAGCCTTCCTAACCCCTTAACTCAACAAAAGTATGGTGATCTTGGAAAGCTTCAGTGAATGCTTTTCGAGGACAAAAACAAAATTCTAAAGAATCGCAAGTAATCACTTACCATCTTAAGGTCTGATATTCAGTGTTAGTTGGCGTTAATCATCATCATCATCAACATTAGTTTGACTAGCACTTGGTGTCTGGAGTACATTAATCTTGTAGCAAAAGCACTTTGTTTTTCAATCATAAAATTGATGAGAATTTAGTAGAAATTTCATGGATGAGCAAAGTTTTACCATGAGGGATGCTTTTGTGGATTTTTCTCAACTTTGAATTGACTCAAATACTTGAAAAAATCATCATAATTCCAAAACCACTGGGAATTTGACTTCGTGTGTAATTAGATTTCCATAACTAGAGAAAAGTTTGTTGCATGATTAAATAGCTCCCTACCTCTCCCTTTAAGAGATGTTATATGGATTAGGATTGAGTCACATCAATAAAGTTGTCCTCTCTTTTGCAAGTTATTCAACACTAAAAACCCAATAAAAAATTATGAGATGAGGTAAATCAAAAAGTTCGCATTTGAAAAGGAAAATAACCCTTTCAACCAAGAAGGTGATGAGCTTTTTTAAACTTCTCATAACCTTAAATTAATCAATTACATAAATAATAATAATAATAATAATTAATTCGGTGCAGCAAGAGCCCGTAGGGTTCTCTTCTCCCCGGGAGGACATATTCAGCTACTATTTTATTGGAATATAGACCATGCTACCAACAATCGGGCCAAGGCATACGCTCTTCTACAAGGATTACAGCTGGCACGCCAACAAAGCATAAACTCTTACATTACTCATAGATTTGAAGGTTGTCATTAATCAGTTGCAAAAGAAGGCATTGCCCAAAGATATGAAGCTAGAAACAATATTCCAGTGAATTCACCTTGAGCTGGAAGCATTCCACACATTTGTTCCTCACCATCTTCTTTGTCCCAATAATTCAATTGTTGATAGGCGAGCAAACTTGGCATTAAGAGACCCTATAGAAACACTTAGGGTCAATGAGAATCTCTCGCTAAACCCAATCTCATGACCATGCTCAAGGTTTCTAGCTCATGTCGCAAAGGCGGAACCATGGAAGACCCTAAGGATTGAGTTCACCGAGGCAATGGTTTGAAAGCACGTGACCATTCAGTCACTTCAGATTTATCTCCTGTGATCATGACACACAGTGGAGGCATCTTGAAACATAGGGCACTTCGTCCCCCACACGTGGGCGCCCCTCGCAATACTCCTTCCTCTCCCTTGTAGGCCATAAACGCCTAGATCTTCCTAATCAATCAATCATGTGTGTGCTTAGCCAACTCTTGTGAAGAACCTGGCATCTCCCTTGGTCTTACTTGTACCTAGCTTTATGTCCTTTGTACTCTCTCATAAGGAGTTCACGTCACCATGGTTCGTTCGAACATCACCATTCATGTTGATGATTATACTACCCCATCTCATCACTTGCTTACTATGTGCTAGATCACTTAAGGATTAATGGATTTGATGGGATCAAAACCTTCCACGTTATGGTTGTTTTTTCACACAAGCTAGGAGATAATGTTAAGTGCACCACCCTAGGTAATTGCACAGGAGGACATAACGTGTTCGAAGTATTTGAAACTGGTTATGAAGGAAGATGAACTTTAATTGACTTGTGCAATAGTTGCAATAAAGCATCGGGATATGACGAGGTGAAGTGCATGAGTAGCACGTTGGAGACGAGATTCATCAGAGGATGAGCATGAAGAGCTAGTTCAATCCATTCAAGCTATGCAAATTCAAGTTCATGGCTTGTCTGCCCAGGTGCTCACGACATTGGAGATTCTGGCAGAACAACGATAGGGACAGTAGCAACTCTAGGATGAATGCACTGCCATTTGGTCAGAGGTCGAAGAAATGTGGCTCGGACCAAGCCCTTAGTCCCCAATGCTCTCAGCCTCAGTTTACTCAGATGTGGCTTCATATCCAGGGCCTCTGCAACACATACCAGACCTAAATTCATTGTCGGACCAGACAAAAGAAGAGATAGGCAGGAATAACACCCCTAGCTAATTTATCTGTAGATGTTATGTTTTTGTACTTTGTTGTTATGAATCTTCTATATACTATATTGTGGAAGTGATTTTGAAATTTTGTATAAGTCACGAGCATACACCAACTCTCTAAATTGTTTAGCTAGTTATCAACGTGTTTTTTCCTCTTACAAAGGTTGTTTTTTATGGATCTGTAAGTTTTATTGCAGAAATTTTAATAAAATCTTAATAATAATAATAATAATAATAATAAATTATCCTCAAAAGTTAGTTCAAATGGTTATGAAAAAGAATGGAGATCTCTCCCCTAAAATAAAAGGTCATAAATTCTATTAATCATTATCCCTATCCATCATGAAAAACTATTGCTATCCAATTTTCTTAATAATAATAATAATAATAATAAATTATCTTCAAAAATTAGTTCAAATGGTTATGAAAAAGAATGGAGATCTCTCCCCTAAAATAAGAGGTCACAAATTCCATTCATCATTATCCTTATCCATCATGAAAAACTACTAGAACAATTTTTTGCAATATAATCATAAAAATACTTGAATTATTTTTTTCAAAATATATTTCTTAAAAACAAAAAAATAAATTTAAAAAAATATATAAAAAGTCATTTTATATTCAAATATATATATATATATATAATTAAAAAATTATACACCAATTATAAAAAGTTATCTTATTAAATAAATTCAAATATATATATAATTATAAACCGATTTTAATTATTTTGTATAATATAAAATAAATAAACCATGAAATTATTTATTAACATAGATGATAGCTACCCAACTCTCATATCATACAAACATTGTTTATTGCTCAACCCTATCCCACCAACCAACAACCCGGTGATTCATTCCGACTCTGTCACACAAATAATGTTTATTGGTGGACCATATCCCACCATCCAACAACCCCATAATAAAATAATAAAAGGGTAAACAATAAAGTCCAAACTTTAGTTTATGGCCAAAGTCGGTATCCAATATGCTTAACCTAAAACAAAACCACTAAAGAATGGCAATGGGGTTAGGGAGGTTGTCATTATATCATGCTATCTTTTAATTTTTTAAATGAATTTGTCAATTTTAAAACAAAACTCAATAAATAAGTGCTAATTGGTTAGACTACTATTATGTTAGTGCGTCGTTTTCATGTTTTTAAATGAATTTGTCCCATAAATCTTGTTATTGTCAACACTTTGCTTTTTCTTCATGTTGTTATCACCCATGAATTTGTTCAATAAATCTTCTTATTGTCAAGACTTTGTTTTGTTTTTTCTTCATGTTGTTATCACCCCCTTCTTGGTTTTTCTTCATTGGATATTAAGGAGTTCATTTTATTATCAACGCCCATAAGTTTATTGTCCTAAATAATTGTAATTTTTAATTGGTTTTATAATGACTTTATAAGTGAGTGAATTTTGTATTGTAAAATAGATGTATAATATAATATAATATCCATTGATTAATTTAAGTGGATTGATTTGTTGTATTGAAGTTGTATTGGTCAAAAAGAAGTTATGAGGTTGAATCTATTTAAATTCCTTTGGATTGGGGATAGATGTTTTTCACCAATCATATTTACTTCATGTATCATTTATACAAGTTGTAATTTAAACGTTTTATTAATTTAATTTATTTTTGGTCACTCAAAATAAAGGGAAGGGAAATCAATATTTTGTGTTTGAAAATCGGGAAAAAATCATTTTAGATTGATGGAATCGTTGATATCACTCATCAACATTGCAAATAATGTTAGCACTAGGGGTATTCAAGGGTGTTGAATCCATTTTTACACTAAAAACAATGATTTCAACAATCCAAAATTGCAATTTCAACAAAGATTTCATAAATCAAATTTTGGTGATGACAAACTAGAAATTTAGAATCATAAAATGTTCAGCCTTCTTCTTGACAAAATGTGAAGAAATGCCTAGAGGTGGAAACATTTATTGAATGTGTGTGTGTGTGTGTGTAACCAACTTTGCTCTATCATACCTTAAAGAAAAAGTAAGGAATTACTTGGTTGGCTTTAGAATTTTATTTGTATGCTTGAAAAGCTTTAAGAGAAGCATTCTTAAATCACCATAGTTTTGATGCATTAATAGGTTAGGAAGGTCGTTATGAGTTAATGTGGGTGTACACAAGATATTCTAAGAGAGTTTTTTTCAACTTCAACCCTCTTAGTGTCACAAAGATGACAAATTCTATCGACCTGCGATGTTTTAGGAATTGTCCAATGCCTTGTTTCACTATGGAGCTCATGAGAGTTTGTTCTTATTTTAGCAATGTTGATTTTCTTCTTTACGCTAGTTAAAATGGAAAGAGCCTTTGATCTTCCAAATTAGGGTTGACCATCTCCTTATAGTATCTTAATTTATCTTATACTCTAATTCTTTATCGCACCACAATTTCTCCTTAAATTTAGATGTACTGATATTTTTAATATTACCGTTATTATGCAAAGTGACCTCTTCCTCGATTCCCCGATGATTTAGCCAAGACTTGGCACCTTTATGCCATTCTCACTGAAGTCTCAGGTGGTTTTGACTAGAGTTTGAAGCAATCATAGGAAGCCTCTTGTCTTCCATGTTGTTTATCTTGTTCTTGTACATTAGATAACTAGTCATAGCCATGCTCTCAATAGGGAAAATACTCACTTCTATGAGGAGGATGGGATAGGGTCTATCGAATTTAATTTCAAGATTATAAATTATAAACGCTTTTGGATTTTCTCTATCTTTCTCCATGATTCTCTAGAGATGTTGCAACCCCAAACTTCACAACCATATAAGATAACATGGGTGACGAGAGTCTCAAAGAGGAGTTTCTTCTTATCCCAAAGTCAAAGGTATGTTGATTTACAATTTCTTTCAAGACCATAATATGTTTTTAACCCTCCATTTATCCTTTTCTCAATAATATAGTTCCAGTTAAGCTTGTGATGAATATCAATTATGAGATATTTGTAGGAAGTCACTTCTTCCAAATTGTTGTTTTCATACACAAAATTAGTATAAGACTTCTTCCAAAATTGTTGTTGTCATACACAAAATTAGTGTAAGTGATCTTTTTGGATTTGATTATCATAATATTTATTTTGTTAGTGTTAAAAATCATACCCATACTAGAGCAGAAATCCTAGAGAAATTTTATTTGCTTGTTGAAATCATAGGGACACCTCGCCATAAGAACAATATCGTCAACATAAAGAAGACGAATGATGGCTATTCTAGCTAGAGTCGTGCTGACACAACCTACTTCTTCCAAACAACCCTTTAACTTGTCAATGCATATGCCAAAAAAGGTAGGGGACAGGGGACAACTTTGCTTAACTCCTATATTACGATTAATTTATTCCAACCAACCCTTAGTGTTTTTAAATTTGGCAATAACATTCTCATACAACCTTATCACATCTTTCAATTAGAAAGGAACTTTTAGCTCTTCTAATCTATTCCAAAGGTTAGTTGTAGGCACTACGTCAAATGTTTTTCTAAAGTCAAAGAAACAACACATGTGATTGGTTTTATTATTGTGACACTCCTCTGCAATGATCCTAAGTGTAACAAGGTGGTCCACAATTGAATGATAGCTCCTAAATCCGTCCTAGCCTTTAGTTTGTTTTCCTTGGCTTTATAGCCATATGATGATATTCTTTTCTAGAATAATTCCATATGAATTTGCTAAAAGAGGGGTAATCATAATGGTCCTATAATTAGAGGGATTGTTTTTATCCCCGCTTTGAAAAATGGGAACAATGAGGCTTTGGTTCCATGACTTAGGGAAACCTTGCTTGATTTCTAGATCAAAGAGCTTGTGAATGTGAGAGATGAGGATAATCTCTCCAATTTTTAGGATTTCTACTTGGTAACCTTTGATGTAAGTTAGCTTTCCCTTTTTCGAGACACTTAACCCAAACTCTATGTCTTCTAAGGAAAAAACGTGTTCCTCTAAAGAGAGTTTGAATATTGTCCACGACATTAGGGGATTCATAAAGCTTTTTTAGGTAGGAATTATAGTCCCTCAAGGGAATCATATTGTTTTCTTTAGTTTTACAAGTTAGATTTTTCCTCCATAATTTATTAGAATCTAGCTTAGACAGGTGTAAAAGCTTATGTTGCTTTATATTTATACAATACTTTTTTGTTCGTTTAATTAGGGATTTGTATTTATTTATCTTGTTGGATTTTAAGGACTTGTTAGAAGCATACCTAATGGATTTTCTAGTGATTTTGTGTTCTTTATCATACAAAGGGTTGTTATATATTTTCCTTTTAACACAACACCTCGATAAAGAACTTGTTAATAGAAGTAGAGAAGGTTGTTGTAAAATTATGATAAAGATATTCAACTTTGTCCTTATTTGATAGGAGATTTAATTCATTATTTAAATCCTTTAGAAAAAAGATCAACTTTATTTTTGTTGAAGATCAAGTGCTTTTGGTTATTAGAACTATCTTCGATGGGGCTTTGTGCATGACAAAATTTAGATTTAGGATTAAAGGTCTATGATCTGAGTGAGTCTCATGGTCGTTTAAGATGACAAAATTTACAATTTGTTTGTATATGGGGATATCAAATATCAAATAATATACAACATCAATGTCAAGCCCATGAATACAAGTCATTAGTTGGATTTCGGCCATCTCATTATCTCATTGCAAATTATTAGATCTTGATAACTGTAGAGCTTGATTGGATTGGAACTGAACAAATTCTCAACCAAATATTCAAAGTTTCTTTTGTATATACTAGCTAAAACAAGATCCACGTCTAACCGTAGTTGATCATGGTCCAATTCATTACTTAATCTAATAGGTTGGTTAGATCCTAACAATATGATATTGCCTTCATTTCTCAAATTGTAAATATCTTGTTTTAAGCCATTGTAAGGACAATTTTTATCTAGATTGTTTTTCTTATAAAAGGTAGAATTAATAGACACAAAATAACATATTGCTATATAAATATTCTTAGCATTAATGTCTAAAATCTCCTTCCACATGTATCGATTGAAGGGGTCTTTCTTGTGAAGCCTAATATGAGGAAAAAATTTATTCTTTGTGTAACAAGCTATGACTCCAATCCCTCTATGGTAGTGTTAGCACTCTGTAATTTCTAAGGATGAGAAATAAATGGGCAGAGGTAACTATTTCAACCATCTTTGGATTGTATTCTGACCTATACAACCATAGAGGGCTCTCTCACAACTGAAAAATACTCAAAAGATTTGGCAATTAGCTCACAGAGGTCAAATTCTGGTATAATATGGGTTTTGTGTGGTTTTAAAAGGCTGGTAGGACAGGCATGAGAAAAAATACCATTGGGAAATGGAGTCAAGTTCTGAAGATTAATGATAGTGAGTCAATAATAGATGGGTACTCTCTGAAAACAAAGGCAATGTAGGCACTTTTTTCAGCAAATAATGTTTAGATGACAGCAGAAAAGAGAACAAGATAGCCCATCACAATGAGAGAAATTAATAATTCTCAATGTAACTTTAGAAGGGAAACAAAGAAGATATAGATCACCCTGGACAGAGCACCGAATACAGATGAATTATGAACCAACAATCCTTTAAACATAAAAAGTATTTACTGCATGAATGGAGAATCAAAGATGAATTCCAAATATCTACTCTCAGTTAAATATTGGAAGAAATAAACATTAATGGAAATGTGGATTATAGAGAAATGCATGCTTAGACCATCACCATGATGAATCTCTGCTTGATGAGAGTATTGGGCTCTATATTAATTCATAAAAATGTTCAGGAAAATGATACAGTCCAAATAGCCATCTCTAGCAGCAAGTCCCACCCTTCATACTTCAAAATGAGAAGCATTTATAAACTTATTACAAATGATCATTTCATAACTGATCAGGATATATCTAATATAATTGTATCTCTAATCACAAAAATAAAGGAATGTTTCAGATCTGTTTAGGATTTTGGCACAGTTTTAATGGAAGTTGTTGATGATTGATTGTTGATCTTCAGCTGCTAAGTGTCTTCATGCTACTGACATATGGAATGAGGTTGAAACTACCTCCACGAATTTTTTTTATTGTCCTCTCATATTTGCCATTTGTCCCTTTTAAATTATCTGCCTCCCGAAATTCTGAAAAAATAGGGTCCAAGGAAGTCTTTAATTCTCCCACTCTGAGATAGATGTGTAAAATATGGGGGAGGTTTTTGTATATCATCTTGTTCTGAGAAAAAACCTCTCTCGGTTTTTTGAAATTTATCTCTAGATGTCCAGGATATGGGTTTGAAATATGTCTCAAACAAGAAAATCCTGAATCCCGAAAAATAGGGCTCAAATATGATCTTGATTCTCCCAATATGTAACAAATATGAGAAATATGGGAGATTTTATTGCAATTTTTACTGTGATGAGAAAAAACCTCTTTCGGTTTCTCAAAATTTATCCTGGTTTTCTCGAAAATCTCCTCAGAAAATGACTGGTAGACTGCGTGCAAAAAGGGTTTTTAATTGGGGAAAGGTGATTTTCAGAGGGGGGAAGGTGGTTTTCGGGGGGGGGGGTCAGAAATGACAAGAGAGTGACAAGTGGCAGGAGAAAAACTGCTTTTTAGACCCCCCGCCCTCAATTAAAGTTCGGATGGCAAGGGGGGGGGGAGGTCCGAAAAGATTATAGAAAGAAAGAAAATGATTTTAATGTCCACAAGGCTAACAATAGTCTATGGGACATACTGCCTCACATACTGATTTCTGCAGTTCAACCCTTTTCCTATTCAACTTGATGATGAGCTCCCCATATTTCTCCATTGTCCCCTAGTTGAATAAGTTATTCCAAGAGATAGTTGTCAAGATACTTATATAATTGTCCCTACTGTCTTTGAAGGCTTCACACTCTAAAATGAAATCTTTTTCTGTTTCCACTTTTCCGGAGGTACAAAACACACACTCCCTTTCTTCCCAAGCTTCTTTTGGTCTTTTCCAACGCCCATTTTCACAACAGAGTTGATGGGAATTGGTTCTTAATTGGGCAATAAGCATTTTGCCTCTCCAAGATATATCGTCTCCTATGTACGCTTTTTGATGATGATTGTTTGTGGGGTTAAACTCTTCTATATAATACACTTTCTTTCTCCCGAGCCCTTTATCCCAAGTTCTCTTGTGGAACCTATCAATAACAAAGGCCTTTATCTCTTTACTGTTCGTAGAGAACCTGTTCAAGTGGATATCCCATTTACTAAGCCATTTAATATTTTGTCGCATCCATGTCTTCTTTCTTTTACATGATATGTCATTGAAGATGACCTTAGGCCACCGACTATCTTCCATTTAAGCAATTTTTTTTAGATATCTTATGAGACGCACCATAGCAATTGCTTCAATAGGAGTAACCCCCATTTCACTCGGCATGATATCATAAGGGACTGAACTTTTAATTTTAAACTTGTTTGTGATCAAGCGTTTTTGAATCTTCTCAATTTGTTGCCACTGTAAGTCAGATGTGTTGCTAGCCCACACTTCACAACCATATAAAACCACTGGGATCACTAAAATCCCAAAGAGAGTTTTCATAGTCTTCCAATCCCATAGCTCTGCTTCTCTGCACCTATTTTGAAAAGCATAGAACTATTTCCATCCTCCCAAAGTTATTTTCTTTTTGTAACCTTCACAACTTAGATTTTTGTTGAAGTCAATTATGAGGTATGTGTAATCTACCACTTCTTCAAGAGTGTTTCCTTCAAAGTAGAACTTATGTTGCTTATGTTTTCTTTTGCTCGAAAAAATTACCACTTTTGTCTTGCTAGTATTGACTTGCATCCCCATTGTACTATAAAATTGCTCAAGGGAACTTAAGTGTTCTTGCAACCCAAGAGCAGATTTAGCAATTAGAATAAGGTCATCTTCATACAAAAGAAGCCTTATCACAAAATCACCCAAAAGAGAACCATCACCCTCCTGTAAGTTTAACCACTCTTCAAGTTTGTCTATATATAAA
>SNQJ01S0077516.1:19155-34146 GCA_010110895.2 Picea sitchensis | reverse complement strand
TTTTGTTTTCTTAGGACCTTAGATCGGCTAATGGAGCCGCTAAACCCGTCAGGGTGGTTTATTCCAAACGACTTGGGTTATTAGACAACCCCGGACCGGTTCCAGTCTCTCAGTTGACGGACGGTCCATTTTGCCCGTCAACAACCGTCCATTCATTGAGACACGTGGTGGAGATCAGGGAACCCATCGATATTTTGGCTACCAGGGTTTCGAGTTGATAAGATTGTGTTATAGGGGGTCACAAGTCCCGAATTCATGAAAGAATCTGAGCGGTCCATCCGGAGGAGGACAGGTGTCACGAGATCACCCATATTGGGGATTCAAACATTGGAATCCAGAGAAGGAAGTCTTTGAACTTCATGAGCAGCGAAGTCATGAAAAGAATTGCAACCATCCATCTGATATAGGACAAGTGGCATAGATCAAAGGGATCTCGTAAACTCGGAGGTTCGCAAGGTGAGAGCCTAGGAGTTGGGTGCTCCAAGTCGCGAGTGGCGAAGTCGCGAGAGAATCGCAGTCATCCATATGAGGAGGGCAGGTGGTAGAGATCTAGGGGTCTCGTGAACTTGGGAGTTCACAAGGTAAGAGCCCAAGAGTTGGGTGCTCCAAGTCGTGAAGTTGTGAAATCGCGAGGAGCGGAGACAATCATTGGATCCGGGTCAAGGGAGGACCGTTGGATCAGGAACCCCATCGCATTTCGCACATTTAGTGGTTCGAAGGTTGAGAGGGGTCACTTTCGACTGTAGAAGTCGTGAAGTGCCAAGAGCCGAGGCACGAGTGTGGACGTGTGGCAGAACCTCAAGGTGGGGTTCACGCGATAGACAGGCGGGCACACATCTCCTGAAGGAAGGAGTCAATACTCCATTGACTTCTCGTGTCTCATGGATTCATGAGATAAGAGTGTGAAGGCTCGACGCTTCAACCCGTGAGGTTGCAAATAGCGAAAAGTGTCAAGGAAGGAGTCAACCCGTCATTGACTTATCACGTATTAGGAGATCGCGATAGGAGAACACGAGAGTTCGACCCACGAAATCATGAAGGTGCAAGTTGCGATAGGCGATGGTATTTAAGCCTAGTCGATGGTTGCATGAGGAAGGCGCTGACAGGGAAAGGAGCCATAATCGTTTCGTGATTTCGGGTCTCGCAGGATTGGAAAGGAGGAGTCAGGAGCTTCGACTCGTGAACTCGTGAGATCGTGAGATTTCAACAAGGGACTTTGGAATAGGCCCTTGGTCATAGCGCTATGGTTGCTTGGGAAGATAGGAGCTCATGCCTAGTGTTGTTCGCACAGGGGAGTTCCCGAAGTTCCTGTGGATCGATTTGACTGAGATTTGAATGGGAATCAAAAGAGCCACTTCAACTCATGAAATAAATTGAACGATCCTTAAGACTGGGAGGTTGCGCAGAGACTCTACCGAGGAAGAGGTGGGGTCTGCGTCATATTATATGTCACTATGAATGAGTTTAAATAGGTCAAATGGATAGGACTCAAGATAATATTGTTTTATCTCAGAAAACTGGACTAGTATGCACAAGAAAATGAGGTCTTGATCAACTTCAGTTAGTAAGTTGTAGTAAAGGTGAGTAGTAGGAATACTTTGGTGAGGAACATGTAGAGGTATGAAATGGACATCAGGTATTTGAGAAACCTAAGGAGGAAAAACTTAAACACAAGATCCTCTTTGATTCAAAACTTCAGGAAATTGAAGAACACCATAACAACACTGTAATCAAACATCCATTACAATACAACTATAACAATCCATGTAAATCCTTCAATCATGGAAACTTCAGTATTAGAGGCAAATAAGATGAAGAAGAAAGTTGACTTAGATTAAACAAGAAGTCTCAGGTCCTGTACATAAGCAGAGGATAAGTGTGCTTCATCAAAGCATTAGAATGCGGGAGCCTTGCTCAACCATCGACCTTAACAAAATATCAAGAATACATCTTTATACGCAGAACTGACTACAACCGCCAGAGGAGTGATCGATTCATGCATTTAAGGCTTTACATTGGAGCTTTCTCTGTAGAATGTGCATGCATATCTCTGTTAGACGCGAGATTTTCCATCTAAACCTTCTCTTTCAGACTGTGCATGCAGTTCTCTTTTAGATGCAATCTCATATCTTCCAGTCCTTTCTGGATTTCCATTTATGGAGGGAGATGATGTCTCAACCACCTCCTTCTTTTTCATTAACTACCTACATCTAGATCAGGACAACCCCGAGTCAACGCAGGACCTGTGACTTTTCTGAACTTTTGTAGGGAACACTGGCAGGTAGACTTGGATGCTGATGATGATCAGTTGGCAAGGAGCTTGGAAAAAACTTGCAGGCTAAAATGAGTGAACGGTGGCCATGTGGAAGGTTGTGATTGATGGTGACTGAGAATGCGTGAGTGCCAATATATGGAAAGTTGAGGTGGAAAGGTGTGAGGGAGATGTGGAAAAGAGGGAAGATGAGGTGGCAGTGCAGGGTGAAATGTAGTGGGGGTGATAGAGAGGAAACAACAAATGGTGGTGGAGGTGAATGGATCGCAAGTGGAAGACAGATGTTGGGAGGTGAGAGGGGAAGCAAAGACAGTGAGGAAGGGACAAGCGTGTAGTTGGGCGAGTGGAGGACAGGTGTCAGTGGGAGCACGGGTGGTATGGAAAGGTAGTCTGGCGATTATCTCAGAGGGGGGGTAGGAGGTAAGTGGTAACGCGTGTGGGGGGGGGGTATAAGTTATTGAGGAGGTGACACGATAGTGGGGGGCCACACCAGAAAACCACCAACTCGGATCCCCCCCATTAAAGGTAGAATCTTGGGGAGGCTCCGATATTGGATGTGGACCGTAGATCTGAGCGCACCTCACTCAACCACAAATATGAGTGTTCTCTTTATCACATCACACACAAACATCAAATCGCCAAAAACTTAAGATGAAAACCAAAAGTGGGTCACGCAAGAAGCACTTTCCCGCATTTTTTCACCAAGGGCTTATTTCCTAAGGGAAAACACCCTTCTATCAAAAATATGTGCTAAAACTATGCACCAAACTTGAGGTCTTCCCGGTCTTTGTATGGTTAATTATTGAATCTTTTTTGTTAGCGCTAATATTTGTCCCTAGAGTTGCGACAAATTTGCATCTAATGGGGGCCTGGTCATCATCAAATTCCATGGATAACCTGCCATGGATTTTATTTTCATAGGTTGTTCCAGGGCATATGTTAATGTGTCTATCTGCTATTGCGTTAAATCGATTCTATTTAGAGGTAGTAATCCTTGGATGTACCATTCCCTCTGCTGATTTTTGTGAACTAGATGAGGTAGCCTTCTGATAGCATATTTAAACTTTTTTATGTACTCCCAGGAAGACCCCCCTTCCCTTTTTTGAATCTCCCACAAATTAGAGAGAACATGTTTCTCTGACTGAGGTAGTTTGAATTCGGTGATGAACTTCAAATGAACTTGGCCAAAGGTGAATGCTTGTCCTTACAACTCATGTTTGATAGCCGTCATGTACCATTTGAGAGAACGACCCATCAATGTAGTATGAAACTGTACTAACTTATTTGCATTGAGAGTCCCTCTAGACCTCCATATGGCTTCAAATAAGAACCAATATTTCTCTACATCTTCGTCCCCTTTACCCCATAATTTTGGGTATCAAGCGATCGATCCTCCCATATTTCAATCCATTTTAGGTCTCACTACTCCTATTAGAATGAAACCTAACAGTCATGGTTGTGATACTCTTGGGGATCCCAATATAATCCTAGGGTTTACACTTATAGATTGATTCTAACTAACTGGATACAATCGAATAGAAATAACATAAGTAGGCAGTGCAAAATTTATCATGGGTATAGAGGACACCTGGGGGATGGGTAATTTAGGGTTGGTTCCACTGAGTTCTAGGCCGGTTTCATTGCTTTCAGGGGTCTCTTTTTCTTCCTCTGGAGCAACCTTCTCTTCCTGATCCCCAATGTTTCATGATATCGGGGCTTAATCTTTTCTGTATTTTGCAAGATCCAGACCTTCTTCATCTTCCCTTCCTTCTCCACATTATTCTTCTTGTCCAACCATCTAGGGACTCCTTCCTTTCTGTGATTCTCTCTGTTGCAATCTTATACTGGCCATTCTTTCTTTTCTTCTTACCTTCCTCAAATCTTCCTTCTTTCTTTCATCTATTGCTATTGATCTGATTTCTTTCTGCAACACCTCAGACTGCTCTGATTCTTTCTTTACCTTTCCACGCCACCACTTATCAACAATGGTGTCTCTCCTTAATTCTTGTTCATTTCTTGGGTTCATTTCTTGGTCTTCCCCCATATGTCAAATAACCCTTTCCCCTTCTCAGGTCATGATCGTACCCCAAAATCACCCTACCCCAAGCGTAGGTGTTTAGGCTTTTATCTCATTTGAGGGAATAGTTATCATCCCCTCCTCCATCAAGAATACTTTTATCCAGAGGGGAATTTCCATCTATAGTCTGTCATGTGCACCCTTCTTTAAAATTTCTTCCGCTCGTGAAAAATATTCATGATTCTCAATCATGAATTCAACGATGTATCCCTCTAGAGTCATATTAACCTAGAAGTCCAATGCTCAATTGATCTGGTGATCCAACTGGTGAAGTGTTGCGATCCTCTCTGTATCCCAAGTATTAGTATTCTTAGTGCATTATTGAAATTCTGGAGCTTCTTGGATCCCAAGTATATGTCTAGATCACTGACATATTCATCTTCTCAGAAGGGAAGAATTCTCTCCAGAAGTAAAACCGAGACATGAAAGAGAGGGAAGGGAAAGGATAATACTTAGATAGACCTTGGAGTTATAAATATTCATCTTAGTCTCACACAAGATAGGTTAAACCTATAATAGTTCTGAGAAATTCCTAACTGGGAATATAGAAACAAAGTTTTGTTTTCATTCATAAAGAAGCATTTAGGTATATCAGAAATAAATATAATACAAAACAACATTCCATTCATGCATTAAGACTAAATACATATTATTTATATTCAAAATTCAGGCCTGCAACTATATTAACATTCAGGTTCTTCTCTATATATGGTACAGTGTTATAGTCTCTTACTCCTTTACATCTAGAATGATATAGAACTTCGATACATAGATATTTTGGTTCTTGCTTAGATCTCCTAAAATTAGCTATGCTAATAGTATAGACTATTACAACAATGAGTCTTGTCATAACAATTTTAAAAGAAACTATGACGATGATACTAACCCTTCTACAATATTATTAGTCTCATATATATAATCTTACCAATTTAGGTTTGTTGGTTGAGAACCCGTAAGTTCTCTCTTCTTCTTGATATTGTTGTAACTTCTTTCCTAAAAAATGATGTTGCACTCTCTTTCTAACCACTTTCAGTTTCTCTCCTTAGTCTGATGTCCAACTTCCTCAGTAGCTTGCGCAACTTCTATTCTCCAAAATGAAGCTACAATGTGTCTCGCACAACTTCTATTCAAAAAAACAAAGGGCCCAACACTACCACATCTGAAATACCCTTTAAGGAAGTAGAAGTTTAAAACTCATGAAGAGGCTCTGGAGGAAGCCTTACAACTAGAAGAGAACTAGTATCAGAAGACAAATCCAACAATAGAAGAGATAAAGGAGGATCTGAAAAACCTCACATTTCAACTAAACCAAAATAGGGGAAATGAGAAAATATAGGCTATTTGGTGTACCACATGGAGGATAGAAGGACACCACAAGAATTTGTTCCCAACATTTGCACAATACATGGAAACATGGTTACAAAAACCTTTTCCAAAAGGAGGACCATGGTTCAAGATATGTAAAACACATGGGCATGACACATATCATTGTTCAATGATGCAGAAGTACCAGATAGTACCTAATAATTCATACTACAAGTTTTACAAATCAGTGGGCCATGATGAAAAAGATTGTAGGACAATGGACTTGATGAGGGAAATAAATTCAGATACCTATAGGGTGTAGGAAGAAATGATGACAGAGAAAATTGCACCAGATTTCAACCAGATACCACCTCCATATAATAATTCACAATAGTAGTAAAACACTATGCAACCTTAGTATAACAACACGCGGCCATAGTATAACCATGCGTAGTATAATTAGGTTCCTCAGTAAAACACACCATGAGAATATCGAGGTCGATATAGAGGTGGAGGATGAGGTAGAGGATGATTTGGAAGAGTCAGAGGTCCAATACTATGACACACCTACCAACAACAAGGACATTATGCAAGGGAATGTCCACTTCCACCTACAACATGTATGTACTATCGCGCAATAGACCATGATAAAGAGGAATTCCCAACACTTTTGGGAAGATTCAAGAAAAAAGGAACCAAAACAATCATAATGTTCAGTGGATTTCTACATAAGCCATAGATTATGGGAGGAACATAAACATAGTTACCCGCGAAGGAGCTAAGACAAGAGTGCACACAGTAAGATAGGAACCATCGCAACACCAATGGGTGAAGAAGCATATTGAATCACATAAACAATTTGATGTGGGGAAAGAGATAGAAACATTCAAGGAGGCCATATAGAAGTTCCTCAAACAATATGTTATGTCTATATCACATGTGCAACATACTCAGAAGGTACCAATGTACGATATGCTCTTATAAATGGATCACACCAATGAAGTACCACCTATAGTGTAAGTAAGTACCGTAAAGACTTTTCTACAATCCTATGTTAAACTACTAAATGATCCATCATCTGTTAAGATTTTTCAAAATATGTTAGAAATATGTAAAACAAAGGAAGAGAGGAAGTTACAACCAAAACTAGTCAATCACCTCCATACCAAAAGGAGGAAAAGCAAAGAATTCATATTGAATGATAACATTGGATATTTCAATATGGGAGACATTATATTGGACTTAGGCTCTGTGGTCAACGTCTTACCTAAGAATACATGGAAATGTATGGGACATCCCAAATTAGGGTACTCAACTGTCCAATTGAATCTAGAAAACTAACACAAATTTGTACCAATTGGAAGGCTTAAGGGTGTGACAATAGATCTGGATGGAGTGCACACTAAGGCAGACTTTGAAGTGATAGATATAGTGGATGGCACAACACCTTACCCAACACTGCTTGGTTTGGATTGGGATTTTGATAACCAAGGCATAATCAACTTGAATACAAGGAACATGACATTTGAATCAGGATAATATAAATTCATTTCCCCATTAGATCCATCGGAATGAGAAAGGTTTGTAGAGCCCACTTGTCTAGATTTAGAAGAGATAAACTAGTTGTACAGAACCACCACACATGAAGAATATTATGTTAACACAATTGAAGATGGGGTACTCAGCCAGAGGAGAATCACATCATGCGATTTTGACTTAGATATAGGTTTGTAGAATTAGCAGAAGAGATTACATGAAGTCTCCACAAGAAGGTGCACAAGAATAGACTGTGCAGTAAGATGGGTGGGTATCGAGATAAGAGAAGAACCCATTTTTTATGGCATAAATTACTTAAAGGAATTCATAAAAATATATGAGGATGAAGTGTTATAGAATCAGAAGATCTTATCCTTGGAAATTTCACTCAAGGAAACACCTACAAGATGGTGGGGTGTGCACAAAGAAACAGTTAATGACTGGTACCAATGTAAGCTACTACTTCACATCATATTCGGTGCATAACAGGAGAACAATAAAATGAAGAGATGTGATGGATAGGGGACACCAAGAAAAAAATTGTATAAATGAAGAACACTATGGAGGATGACACCACCAAAGGAATGGCCTCATCACTTCATCCATACACTGGAAGGAATTCTAGAAAACTAGTATGTAGACCAAGAACTGCGTAGAGGCACTGCAGAATGGACAACATTACAAGAGAATTTTATAGTAACTTTATCATTCGAGCATGAGAACCCCAACATGGATTCAATGCTAAAACATATAAAAGGGGTAATATTTATTGATGAACTAGAGGTTTAACTCATAACAGAGTATCAACAACAAAACATATAAACAGTGAAAGAACTATTGTCATGTTATCATGTGCAGGAAGAAGCACCAGATGAAGATGAACTATGCAACATTTGAATTACAAAATTTGAAGGAGAAAGTGAGGTGGAAGTTCCATCCCCAGAGTCACAAGTATTTGTTTCACCTATGAAGGTGAAGAAATTCAATATTGGGAAAACTGATAATCCCAAAATGGCCAGCAACAGAGACTATTGGGATGACCAAATAGTAGAAAGGATAACATAGTTATTGTGTGAGTACAGTGACCTATTCCCAACAACCTTTACAAAGATGAAAGGAATAGCAGAAAAACTAGGAGAGATGAAGATAAATCTCAAACCTGATGCTATATCTATCAAACAAAGACTGTATATACTAAATCCAATATATAAGAAGAAAGTGAAAGAAAAAATTGACAGAAGGTTGGAAGATGGTATCATAGAACCAATGGAGGATTTTGAATGGATAAGGCCTATGGTAGTTCAAGAGAATAATCAAGGGGGGATAAGGATTTTTTTAGATCTAAGGAAACTGGATGATGCTTTCCTACATGACCCTTTTCCTAAACCTTTTACAGTTGAAGTCCTAGATAATGTGGGATACAAGAAGCATATTCATTTACAGATGGATTCTTAGGTTACCACCAAATCAAGATAACCCCAGAAGACTAGTACAAGACTTATTTTTCCACAGAATGAGGATCCTACCAGTATAGAGTCATTCATTTTGGGCTAACGAATGCACCAACAATGTTTTCAAGGGTAGTAATAGCTTCGTTTAAGGAGTTTATACATTAGTTTCTAGAAGTGTATCTATTTTATTGGACTGTATATAGTTTGCTAAAAGACCATGTGAAAGTATTGAGGCTAATGTTGGAAAGATGAAAACAGTGTCAGATACCATTGAATATCAAGACTTGCATATTTGGGACATCTTTTGGAATACTATTGGGCCATATAGTATGTAAACAAGGCTTGCTAGTAGATCCTACCAAGATTACAGTTATTGTTAATTTACCACCACTTAAATCATTGCGTCAATTGAGAGAAACATTGAAACATACAGTCTACTATAGAAAATTTATAAAAGGGTATGCATAGATCACTGTGCCAATGCAAAAAATACTAAAGAAGGATACTAAATTTCAATGGAATGAGGACTTTCAACAAGGTTTGGACACCCTAAAGTAAAATATGGTCAGAACACCTATTCTAGTATTCCCAGACTGGGAAAACACTTTTTATGTGCATGTAGATGCATCATCTACAACACATGGAGCGATTTTAGTGCAGCTAGGAGAAGGATATTTGGACCACCCTGTAGCACTTGCAAGTAGAAAAAATTGTCGAAATCATAGAAGAACTAAAATACTACAGAAATAGAAGGCTTTGATATGGTCTATGCATTGCATAAGTTGAGACATTACTTACTAGGAAAACACTTTAAGATGTTTACAGATCATTCAACCCTCAAATACCTAGTCAACAAGCTAGTGTTGGGGGGGAGGATTTGTATATGGATGTTCTTATTTCAAGAATTTCATTTTGAAGTGATAGTAAAACCAGGGAAGCTGAATGTAGGACCTGATCATCTATCAAGGGTCACTAATGGAGAGGAACCTACCAACTTGGAAGAAAAATTCTCTGATGCACAATTATTTTCAATCAAAATAGTTGATGAATATTTTTCTGATATTATTGAATACTTGATTACAAGGATTGAACCATAAGAGTTTAACACTGCGCATAAGAAAAATCTAGTAGTCAGATATGGATACTATCAATTGATTGCAGGACACTTATATAAAATGAGCACAGACAACATTTTGAGAAGATGTGTAGTAGAACATGAGAGACCTAGGATTTTTGCAGAAGTTCATGAGAGAATAGTTGGAGGACATAAGGTATTGCATGGAGGAGGACTATGTTGGCCAACAATTCATAGATATGCTAAGGAATATTTCTAGAGATGTGATGTCTTTCAGAGGGTCAGTAAACCTAATAGAAGGGATTATATTCCTCTAATACCACAAGTAACTTTCCAGGTATGTGACAAATGGACCATAGACTTTGTGGGACCAATTATCACACAATTTGTGCCTTCCCGAAAGCTAAAGGCAAGTGAACAATAAATTGGTGTNCGATAAGGGATAACATATTAACTACAAGGGATAAGCTATTAAATAAAGGGGATAAGGGGCATTAATGGGAAAGGATAAGAAGGTAATAAATGGTGTAGGTAAGGGAGTAAAGGCATAAGTCGGTGAAAGGAGGAATAAGGAGGGAAAGGAGGTTTACGAGAGGTCACTCTACGGGAGAGGAGCGATTGATTTTGGGGGCTCTGGATATGCAGAGAGAAGTGGAGTTTTGGGAGTGGGATTGTATCAGTCAGGCACCGGGGTTGCTGGAGGTTTTGGGTACGGGGGCCAAGATATCCATATGATATCCTGGAGCTAGGAAGTTACCTAGTTGGCAGGGATGAACTAGGTTTTGGGCAGTGTTTTGCAGCAGCGGTCAAGGAGGAAAGCGACAGACAAACGAAGGATTATTAGCATCAGACTTAGGTATTTATTTAAAATTATGCATTGTTGTATTATGTTAGAAAGATTTATTATTCATTGTAAAATTTAAGCTATGGAAGTTACTATTATGAAGATTATTATGTTGTTATGAAATTACTGTCTTAGTTTATGAAATAAATTGATGTAAAATCTATTCGGCCCCTACATTAATTTAAAATACTATTAGATTTTACATCAATTTATTTTTCCTCTTGGGTCCATAACTAGTTGGACGGAGATTCAAAAGGATTTCTTAGACAATTTTGCAGAAGAAACCAACACAAGAGATTTAATGGATGAATTGTTTTCCACCATAATAAGTTCAAAAGGGAAGGCTAAAGACTTAAATCAATGATTTACCACTATCTTGAACAAATTTCAACCCAAATCTAAACCTACACAAGAGTTGAAAATTGAGGTATATGCTAATTCTCTCCCTGCTTCCATTTCCATGTTTGTGAAAAGGGTTGCCAAACATACCCTAGCTTAAAATTTCAAGGAAGCCAAAAAAACTGAATTCCAAATGAAGGGATGAAAAGAGGGATAGGTGTTATAACCCTAAATTGCACCATACATGCATACCTAGCATCAGGCCATATTACTTACTATTTTTTCCAAGCCAACACTAAACAACTCTTCTTAAAACACTATTTTTGAAGATGTACGTTCCCTACACAACTACTACCCATGTATGTACTCTATCTACCCCACTAATGACCCCATACATATGCTAGATACACTATTACATCCCTCTTATGCCCACAAAAGTTGCAAAAAATAAAATTTGCAAGGGATTCGTTGAGATTATGGGCTATTGGGTAGTTTCCCAACTAGTCCACTACCTATAGCCCATCACCCAACCGAATAACCATCCTTTTGTCATATAAAAGGAGGTGTTGGGGTCTCATTCCAAGAAAAACATAGCAATAGTGAAACTCTTCCCATTTCACTTTCCCCCTTTGCCCCAAGAATTTGCAGCCACATTATGAGTTTTGAGCCAGAATTCCCTATTCTTTCCTTTTTCCTCATTCATAAGCCTATGCCCATTATTTAGAGAGAAGTGTGAGAGAAGAATGATACATGGAAGTAGTTGGAGCTTGGTGAAGAGGATCCTAGGACCAGGTTCAAGGAGTAGTCGCCAATCTCATTTTCTAAGTGACTTTGTGAGATTAATATAAAGAAGTACTTTTTTCATCCCTCCATATGATGTGTTCAATATTTATGTTTGATTTACATTTTGWTATGACATMTAACCCACTAATTCATATATAAGATGCATGTTCATATTTTCTTGTTTGTATTTTGTTGAATGAAGTTCAACCTTTGGAGGAGACTTGCAGTCGAGAAKCACCTGAACGCAAAAGGATCGACACCGGATGCAGAGTTTAAGGTAGAGTTACCGGATCCTTATACTTTGTATTTTATGCATGAATGTGGGGTATTGTCGGGATAGTTGTTAAAAGTAGGAGAMTTTCGATGGTTATATTTGCCTGCACAATTGAACCCTAGTGTTGTCCATAAGCGGGTTTTCCCACTATAGCATAATTGGCGACCATACTGGGGAACCTMTAGGGTTTTTAGGGGATGTTTTTGGGTTTTTTAATTGGTTTAATTACCTCTTTGAGTTCTCTGTAAGTTGCTGAGTCTTCAAGGGATTCCGGTCTTCGATACCATTACTCCCTGCCTGGTTAACTTGACTTTTAGTTTTCTTTTTTTTGAGAACTTACAGAGGTGTACGCGGCATGTAGTGGGTATGCTCATGTACATACATGCCCTACCTCTAGACAACCCACGTACATACGCAGGCTTATTAAGTGTCAGTAGCGTGCTTGTGTCAAGAAACCTTTTTCTTAACAAGAGGTAGTCATCTTCTTCCCTAATTGATGTCTGAATTCTTAGAGGTTTCTTGATTTATTATTGGTCTTTGTAGTTACAGTCTTTAATTCTAGGTTTGACGTCAGATTCTTTATCTTTCAATATTTCTTGTGTTTTGCTAGATTTTTTAAATTATTTTTAGCTTGAAATTTTAAAAAAATGAGTTGCATTTTGAAATCATGTATTCATCATTTTCTTTTAGAATATTTTGTTACTTCTTCTTTGATTGGAAGAAAATATAAAAAAAAAAATTAGCTTGTTAGGTCTCTTTCTTTCTTGGTATTTTCTTTGCATTGTTATTTGAAAAAGAAAAATAAATTAGCATAGTGTTGTGTCTTCTTCTCATCTTAAAATCATTTCAAAAGAAAATAAGAAAGATAATCCTTCTTTGCTAGTGTTCTTATAAGTTTATTTTTTCGCAAGAGTCTTAACATCATCAATTTCACTAATGCACCCCTTTTGAGTAAATCAAGATTTAGAAAGAATGATTAATCTAAAATTAACTAGAAATTTTTTGTTTGTAGGGTCAACCAACTAGTTTAGGGTTAGGGCCTTGAATTAGGTTAGAGAGGAAAATATTCAAGGCCGTTAAATCAAACATTGGAGTCTGATTTAGGGAGTGTAAAAATTCCAGTAAACGAGAAATTTATCTGGGACCCCCCTCTAACACAGGGGCTAAACACGAGATCGCATGCAGAAAGGTAGCGGAGATAACCCTTCCAAATCTAGACCAAGAGTAGTGGGGAACGCATATTGAGGACTTGTCATGGGATATTGTTGGTCACATTTGCCATGGAGCTTCATGTATCTCAAATCCATTCGAGGTCCTCAGTTTTATTTTGCACCACTTGCTTACGATACCCTCGATAGGTTTTAGGCTTAGTTACCCTTCTCATTGYGGTCCACCTAACTGTCGACTRTTCGCGAACTGACAACCTAACTTMTTTTATTTTAGGGACTTAMACAGGTGACTCGGGGGTATACCRCAGTACCTAGGGAAGACTTCAGGCCACACTTTGCATATTATACCMAGAGGGTGCTTYTGTGTTCAAGTTGCACTTGCACCGRTAATTTTMTCTAGTGTTGGCTCACGTAACTGTTCTTCTTGCTAGATATTGGTCTTCTTGATTATACTTTAGGAGTTTTTCTAGTGTGTGATATGTGATCCTTAGTTTTCCATAATGAGTTAGTCAGTCATTTCTTTGGGTATTTGACCTAGGGTGGTGAACCACCTGCTCTGTCGGTCGTGAGGACTTTTCTGTCTTTCGCTTAGAAATGTGGAGCTGCCTCTTTATAGGCATTGTTTTGATAACACTGGTTCTTCAGAGTCAGTGTGTGAGACTTTTACAGACTTCAACAATCCCACAAGGGGAGAAACTATGCATAATATCTTCGTGGAAAACTTGATTGACGATACCAACCAAGGAAACCCTTCACAAGGGGATTCTTGCGCTTTTCCTTTCTTCGGAAACGTTGGTGTCCCTTTGATGACCACTTTGTACATTATTGGGTTGAATGTGGGACTATTGGTTTGGTTGGGTACCATTCCAAATGTCCCAAAATTCTCTTAACACTTCTCAGTTAAGAAAATTACATCATGGGCACCATGTTGATGTTCCTTCGTCAGCAAAGTCTTATCCTCCTCCTTCTCCCACCTCTGGTGAAAGTACAGTTACTAGTAATCAGAACTATAAACGAAATAGAAAGAGGAATAATAGGAAGAAGAAATCACCAACCTCTATGAGTCATGTTGGAGATAGGTCAAAAATCTATGAAAGTCACATTGAAGACCAACACTCAGCCTCTGTAAGTTATGCTGGGGGAACAAACCTAGTCCATGTAAGACATACTAGAGTTCAATCACCAACCTATGCAAGTCATGTTGGAGACAGGTCCTCAACCTCTGCAAGTCATGTTGAAGACCAACATCTAGCCTCTACAAGTCATGTTGGGGGAAAGCACCCAACCTCTATAAGTCATGTTGGGTGAAAAAGCCCAGTCACTGCTAGTCATACGGGAAATAAGCTATAGCCTCTACAAGTCATGTTATCGATCCATCACCAACCCCTGCAAGTCATGTTGGAGATGTGCAACCAACCACTACTAGCCATGATGGGGGAATTGATTCTATTAAGAAACCTAGATGGATAGGACATAAGCCTAAGTTACCTTGTAATTTTTACAAGGGAGATCACCTTACTCATTTATGTCCTGGATTTCAAGAGGTATGAAGAGTATGGTCCTTGTTTGCAAGATCTTATGATTCTGAGTATTCCGAGGTTTCCTCACAGTCTATTAAGCCATTGGTTGAGAAAGTGGTCACATCGATGCAGTCATTGACTGATCCCACTCCTCTTTTGGGAGGTGAGGTTCCTTTAGACCATGTAGTCTCACAACCTATTTGTCCATTGGTTGAGAAAGTGGTCATGCCAATGCAGTCGTTGGCTCATCCCACTCCTCTTTTGGGTGGTGAGGTACCTTTAGACCATGCAGTCTCGTGACCTATTCATCCATTGGTTGAGAAATTGGTCACGCTGATGTAGTCGT
>SNQJ01S0077516.1:0-12686 GCA_010110895.2 Picea sitchensis | reverse complement strand
GAAGATTCAACACTATAATGTTGAAGTTAATTAATTTGTTATCTTACTCCAATAAACTTGAAGGCACAAAATCATACAAGACATGGAAATGTCTCATTGAAAGTACTCTCATTTACAATGAATTTTGGCCTGATATATGTAATGAAGATACTAAGAAAAATAAGCGTACAAATGAATCTACATTAGAAAAATGGGAAGTTACAAATTCCAAAGCATTAGCACTCATAAAATCTTCAGTTAATGATGAGATGTATGTTCACATTGAAAATACTATTGATGCATGGTCTCCTTTGAAAGTTTTTAAGGATTTATTTGATACTTAGCCTCAATCAAAGAAAGTTGACTTCAATTAAATTTGCTCCAACAGAAATTGACTGAAGGAGGTGATGTACATGAGTATATTTCCAGACTTAAGAACATTAAGTAGAAAATACTAAATGTTGGTTTTCAAGCAGTAGATGATAGTTTCATGACCATAATTTTAATTGTTGGATTTCCTTCTTCCTATACACATTTTTTGGAAACTTTACAAGTAACTGGAAAGCTAGATAAGCTTACATTTGATGAGCTAAGTGAAATGTTATCTCAACAGAACAAAAAATTTGGAAATAAAAAGCTAGTTGGGGAATATTTTTTTTTTACAGAAGTCAACACACGTAAATCTTCAAGTCATAGTTCTAGAATAAAAGGAATAGGATATTGTGTACAAGGTCATGGTCGAAGTCAAAGTAGAGAAAACAATTTTTTAGACAAAAGCAATTTTCAAGGCAGAGGAAACATTCAATGCATAGGGTATTTTCAAGGAAGAGGAAACAATCAAGGAAGAGGGTATTTTCAAGGAAGAGGAAATAGTCAAGGAAGAGGCTATTTTCAAGGCAATAGTCAAGGTAGAGGAAACAATCAAGGCAGAGGGTATTTTCAAGGAAGAGGAAATAGTCAAGGAAGAGGTTATTTTCAAGGAAATAGTCAAGGTAGAGGAAAAACTCCAAACAATGGTCAAAACATAGGCAAAGGATAGAATTCAGGAAGAGGAAGAGATTTAAGTCAAATTGTTTGTAGAATATGTAACAACATTGTTCATTATGCAGAAGATTGTCGAACTTCCATTGATAAAATTTCCAAGTTTCATCAAAACACAACATAGTTTTCAAATGATCAAGATGATGATGGTTCAGAATATGTCTTTACCTCATCTTCATCATTACAGATTTCAACCAATTTTCAAAGTGATTATGAATATGCTTGGATTCTAGATTCAGGAGCATCTCAAAACATGACTTTCATACGTGACTTCTTTTGGAATTTTCAAGAATGCCATCTTAATTCCTTCTTTCTTGTAGATAATACCAAACATACTCCTTATGGAAAAGGAGTAGTTAAAGTTTATTTACCTGATATTGGAGAAAGAATGATTTCAAATGTCTGGTATGTACCAACCTTTAAAAATAATTCGTTATATTTAGTCATGATTCAAAAAGCATGACATCAGGTGATTATGGAAGATGGCTTAGTTAAGATTAATTCAGTCAAATAGAATATGAAAATAGTGATGAGAGGTTATGAAGATGGAAAAATGTTAAGGATGAAAGGAACATTTATTCCAAGGAATTCAGACTTTGCAAGAGAAGTAAGTCCAAGTATTTCACCTATCAGATTGTGGCATGTGAGATATGGACATATCAACTTCGAAAGTCTCTCTCAATTGCAAAAATAAGGGATGGTTAAGGGATTTCCAACTTTCAAAAAGGAAAATACAAAATGTGAAGCATGCATTTATGGCAAACAAAATCAAGAGAGTTTTCCAACAAGTTCATGGCGTGCAAATAGGCGGTTGCAACTAGTTCACAGTGATGTTTGTGGACCACTAGAAACTTCTTTAGGTGGTTGCAAATATTTTTTACTCTTTATTGATTATTTAAGTAGAATGACTTGGGTTTACTTCTTGAAGGAAAAGTCAGAAGCATTTGAAAAGTTTAAGATTTTTCATCAACTTGTTGAAAACGAGGTTAAAGAAAAGATAGGCACTGTCAGGACAGATAATGGAGGGGAATTCACTTCTAATGAATTCAAAACTTATTGCACTGACAAAGGGATAAGAAGAAATATTACAAATTTCTACACTCCTCAACAAAATGGAGTTTCAGAAAAAATGAATCGCACCTTGTTAGGAATGGAAAGATCCATGTTAACCTTTAAAAAGTTAAGTTCTACATATTGGGTAGAAGAAATCCATACAACTATCTACTTAAGGAACAAATATCCAACTACTTCTTTGGACGGAATCACACCTTATGAAGCATGGTTTGGTTTCAAACCTTGATTTAAACATCTTAGATTTTTTGGATCAGCCTTAGTTCCAAAATAAAAATGAACTAAGCTTGACTTATGAAGCTTAAAATGCACAATAATTGGGTATTTTGATGAGAAGAAAGGGTACCAAATTTTGTCCAATGGAAAATTTATTGTGAGTAGGGATGTAGTTTTTGATGAAACTGAAAGTAAGAGTGCTGAAGAAAAATAAATTCTTCTTCAAAAGTTAGAAACTAAAGGCAATAAAAGAAAAGGAAAAATTCAAAGTCAACCAAATTCACTTAATTGGTATGAACTTGATTTTCCTTCCTCTGAAGATGATACATCCAATCCATTTTCTTCAACAACATCATCTGGGTGTTCCAGTCATTCATTAGACTCTCCTAGTAGTGGCAGTTCATCGGACAATGATTATCCACCTCCCAAATCTTCTACTGATCGACGAACATCAATTTACATTAATCCAATTTACAATAATGGAAATTCAGATCCTTAAACAAGTGAAAATCAACTACCAAAATGGCAGTTCAACTTTTGAAAGATGTAAGGCCTAATGAGTAGAATAAAATAGGAACAAGGGGATCACACAACAATGAAGAAAATTTTTCCATGGTAGCAAATGATTTTACTGAAGCTTCCACATACAAAGAAGCAGTAAAACATCAAGAATGGAAACAAGCTATGATTGAAGAGTATCAAGCAGTAATTGATAATAACACTTGGAAACTTGTTGATTGTACTCAAAGTGTTAAACCCATCGGATGAAAATGGGTTTATAGAATTAAATACAACCAACATGCAGAAATTGATAAGTATAAAGAACGACTTGTGGCTAAAGGTTTTGTGTAGCAGGAAGGCATTGATTATGAGGAAATGTTTGCTCCTGCAACTAAATGGAATACCATACGATTAAAACTTTCTTTGGATGATTATAAAGGTTGGAAAGTTCATCAAATGGATGCCAAAAGTGATTTTCTCAATGGAGACTTATAGGAATATGTATATATGAAAAAACCACCAGGTTTTGAAATTGCAGGGCAGGAACATAAAGTCTGCAAATTAATCAAGGCTTTATATGGGTTAAAGCAAGATCCCTGTTGAGTCCCTATTTTGACATAGATAATGCCCTATATTACCCTGTATCTATTCCCTTTTTTCCTCTGTTATAAACCTATACTGGACTATTCCATCCAAAAACAAATACCTAATAGCTATGTTCATGTTCAAAAGCAGTAATTGATGATTTAAAGCATGTTTGTTTAACTTTCTTAAATTAATTCGATTAAAGTGTTTTATTTTGTATAGTCCTAATGGTTTGATTTATGAGTAGTCTATCTGACACTACCAGACACTGTGAAATCTAGTACCAAATCCATTCCGGTACCCAAGGCAGTTTTGATCTGGTACTAACTCCATTTTTGTACCAAGGCGTGTGCTATTCCGGTACTACCTGCTCTGTTCTATTCCGGTACCAGACTTGCAACTGTGTGCAATCCAGTACGAGAACCTTTGTTTCCAGAATGGGCCAGTTGGACCAGAATGATGGTGAAGATTTCGAGAAGGAAGTTGAATAGAAGTGCCCAAATCAGTTTTCCAGTTGCAAGAGACTCCATCGCTCATGCACTTCATGTTATGAGGATGGAGTTGATTCCTAAAAATTCGATGTAAATCTTAATTGTAAAATTTCTCAAACTGTTTAATGCTTATCCATAGATATTGATAGTATCAACTTACCTTATATAGGGAATGTTGTATAGATGACAGTTAGTGATAATAACGAATGTAAAAAAAGTATACTGTCAGAACTAGATGATACTTATTATTGTCATGTATGAAGTAAAAGACTGTTGATCCAATTTACTAGTTGAATGAATACAGAAGGTATTTTATGTCAATTCTTGAATGTGAGTGAAAAGTTTTAGTCTATTAATTTCTTAAGAGGTTCCTTGTTGGTTCAGCAAGGGCCCACCACCCCAACTAAGGTAAACCTCCTTCCTTCTATACATTCTGTGTGTTTGTGTAGATATTTTACAACAGTGTGTGTGTGATTGGTCTTTACATCATTTTCAGAATTCAACATTGAGTTAATCATTTTGGATTGGTGTGAATAAGCAGGTGTTATATTGAGTAGACATTTCATTCTCAGATGTTGAAGGTAGCTATTTCATGATTTGAAGTGTAGAAATGATATTTTGAGTTTATGATTGTAGTAGATCTGGTATATCAAGGGACCAAAATACTTTATATTTCATCTTCATGCTCTGCAATAAAGTCTTTCAGTTATATAGAACACCCATTGTGCTAGTTTGATTGAGTTACATGAGGTTGAATTTGGTTCTGATTTCGAGAATGGTTGGAATTGATTGTTTCAATTGCTATAGGAGACAAGCTTCTTAAAGTTAATCCCTTCAATTCAAGAGATTAAAATGAACAGACTTGTTTCTCTAGGACAACATCTCTTTGATTGACTATTTTTTTGAGTTTCATTATCATTTTTCTCTTCTAATTTTAGAGATATCTTGAAGTATTTAGAAATATTAGAAACAAAGTTTTTATGTTATTAATTATTTCCTATATGCAATAGACTTAGGTAGGTTACTTGTTCTTGGCACATATAGTGTAACGACTCTTTCGATTATGAATCCCGGATTGACATTTAAATGAGTGTAATATATACATTGAACATATTTAGGCACCAACAATCCCCGAGCTTGGTATACCAAAATGGATGAATACCTTAGGAAAGTTGGTTTTCAATGAAGTGAATCTGATCATACTTTTTATATCCGTCAACAAGGTCCATATCTGGTGATTCTTTTTATGCATGTAGATGCTTTGATCATTATGGGGAACAATGATGATCATATTGTGTAGGTGAAAAAAGAGTTACATGTAGGTTTTAAGATGAATTCTTTGGGACTACTTCACTACTATCTTGGAATTGAAGTTTTCCAACGTCCACATCATATTTTCATTTCTCAGAGTAAATATGCAGTAGAAATTCTTCAACGATTTGGAATGTAGGATTGCAAACCATCTCTTACCTCTATGTAAAATAATTTGAAACTTTCAAAATTTGAAGGGGGGAAATGGTAGACAACACTATTTATAGACAATTGATTGGTAGCTTGATTTATTTGAAAAACACTCGACCAGATCTATCTTATGCAGTCATTACTCTTTCACGGTTTATGCAACAACCATGAGACAACCACTGGAATGAAACCAAAAGAGCTCTTCGATATATCAAAGGAACACAAGATTTTGGTCTTCTTTACAAAAAGACTAAAAATTTTGTACTTGGTGGATTTTCATATGCCTACTTTGCTAGAAGTATTGATGATTGTGCATCAACATCAGGTTATTTAATGAACATGGATTCATCAATAGTGTCTTGAAATTGTAAGAAACAAGCTATAGTTTCCACTTCTACAACATAACAAGAATACATCTCAGCATGGGAAGCAACATGTGAAATTGTTTGGTTATGCAGAGTTTTGCAGGACTTAGGTATTTCTCAAGCAGAAGCTACATCATTATCATAGATAACTAGTTATCCATTAATCTTGCCAAGAATCTAGTTTTTCATTCAAATACAAATCATGTGGACACCAAGTATCATCATAGCCGATCACTCATTTCAAAGGATGTCATCAAGCCAATTTATTGTCCTTTAGAAGATCAGATCTCCAACATTTTCACAAAACCTCTTGGCAGAATAAAATTTACTAAGTTCAGAGATGAACTTGGTATATGTTGTAATGTATCTTTGGATCATAGGGGGGAATGTTAGATAATCCAAAATAAAAATATCATAGTTTAATAAGTTAGAATAACATGATTATTAATTTGGTATATTAAATTAATAATCTAAAATATTTTGGAGACATTTAGAAATAAAGTATTGTTGTAAAAGATATGAATCTAGAAAGGTGTCATATCTTAGGCTCTAAATTAGGAGTATAGTTAGAAGATTGTTAAGATATCATTTATTGTAAATGGACACTTGTTTATTTAATACGTGATCCATAACTAGAGTTTGTTAGGAAATTTAGCTTATATATAGCTCATTGCAAGAGTGTTGAGTTGTTCGGGTGTAAACTCTTACAAATTCTCATATGTAATTTATTTTCCTATTTGATAAAAGTGTGTGTCTGAGGACACTTCTTCCATTAGCTACACTATTATAGCCTACGTATGCCCATAAAAGTTGCAAGGGATTCATTGAGATTATAGGCTATTGGGTAGTTTCCCAGCTAATCCACTGCCTATAGATCATCACCCAACCAAATAACCTTCCTTTTATCATATTAAAGGAGGTGTTGGGGTATCATTCTAAGAAAAACATAGCTACAATGAGACTCTACCCATTTCACTTTCCCCCCTTGCCCCAATATTTTGCACCCACATTGTGAGTTTTGAGCCATAATTTCCTATTCTTTCCTTTTCCCTCATCCATAAGCCTATGCCCATTCTCTAGAGAGAAGTGTAAGAGAAGAAGGATACATGGAATCATTTGAAGCTTGGTGAAGAGGAACCCAGGACTGGGTTCAAGGAGTAGTCGTCAATCTCATTTTTTAAGTGACTTTGTGATATTAATATAAATAAGTACTTTTTCCATCCCGCCATATGATGTGTTCAATATTTATGTTTGATTTACATTTTGTTATGACATCTAACCCACTAATTCATATATAATATGCATGGTCATAGTTTCTTGTTTGTATTTTGGTGACTGTAGGTCGGCCTTGGGAGGAGACTTGTAATCAAGAAGTGACCGAACGCAAAAGGATCGACACTGAACACAGAATTTAAGGCAGAGTTACCAGATCCTTATACTTTGTATTTTATGCATGAATGTGGGGTATTGTCAGGATAGTTGATAAAAGTAGGAGACTTTAGATGGTTATCTCTTCCTGCACGATTGAACCCTAGTGTATTCCATAGGGGGGGTTTTCCACTATAACACCAGGTCTCACTAGTTAAAAAGGAAGTGCAACGTACACCTAGGAGAGGACTTTTGTTGACTAGACCCCTGAGAAAACAAATAGAATAAGGTCCCAAAAAGGGCAGTGTGGACATAGAATACCTACAACAGATGATAAAGAAACTATCAAATGAAATTCTATACATGAAAAGAAGTTTTGGGGAAGGAAACCAAGGTCAAAGGCCTTATAACCCTTTTAAAAAAAAAACACCTTTCAAAGCGATTGAACTTCCCCCAACTAACTTAAACATCGACCTCGGTAATGTAGCATCTGACTCTTTTTGTATGTACCATCAAGAGAAAAATTATGAAAGAGACTTTCCCCAATGGGTGCATTCTATGAATTTAATGATCAATCGGTTCCTAGATTAAGTTTCTCTTACCAAACAATCAAGCGACTTAGCGGTGAACATCACCGATCAGGATAAATTTGAGCCGCCGGAAGAAAAAAACATGTTGTTATGGGATCTCGACTTCTTGATGCCTCCCGATGATGTATTTGGAGTTTAGGAACCACCCGCTGAGGTTTTGGTAGTGCAAACACGAAGTAAGGGTCAACTGATCTCAAATGACCTTATCACTGTGCAATCTTTGAGAGAAAAACAAATAGTTGATTACTCGAAAGCACATTTTGTCTCCCAAAGAAATACTATAAGCATACATACATGGGAGTCACCCAAGATGTACTACAACATAGTATAAGACTTAAAGAAGTTGAAGGCGAATGTGTCGGTCATGGACATGTGTAGAGTTCCCCAACAAAAACACTTTCTATTACAGACATTAAGGTCAATAGAAGCCCTTATAAAAAGCACTAACCTAGGAGAGGTCCCACCTCCCACAAATATAAAGAACAAACCAAATGTAAATGCTTTATCTGTGGACAAGAGAGGAAAGCCTCGTATCCCACCTTTCATTTTGACATTTTAAGTCTTCAATAGAAACCTGCACAATTTTTTAGTCAATTCAGGGGCATCCTCCAATGTCATACCATTGTCAATCTAAAAGAAACTGAATGCAGTTCCACTCAAAAGTGATAAACATGTATTACAACTAGAAAAAACTCAGGTAAATTTTATTAGGGATCTTAAGGATGTCATGATTAGAATGGCTACACATCCAAAAAAAATTCAAGTAATTGACATCATTGTAGTAGATATCCCAGAGGCTTATGGACTGCTACTTAGTCGATATTGGTCCAAGAAATTGAATGGATAATTTATCATGGACCACGATCACCTCCGATTTCCACTAAAGAGACATACAAACATGACTAGGAAGACAATTTAGAAGCCTTCACAAACATATTGTCGTTGATTTAGAAGCCTTCAATGAACCCTTGTCAGTAGATTTTCCCGTGCTAGGAAACTACTCGTGTGATTCTGATTTCAGCAATTTATCTCCTCTATCATCTGATGTACCTCTCACTCAAAACTCTGAAATGAATTTTCAAGTGAACCCACTGGTAGCAGCATAAGAAAGCATATTCTATCAAGAATCTCTATTGGAAACAACAGACAAATTATACGGAGATGAGAAAATAACTAGACCTGAAGAAGTTGCTAAATTTTTCTCACAAGTTTGGACGTTGTACTTTGATGGATCTAAATCACAAGAAAGGTTGATATCATGATGTATCCTCATTGAACCAAAGGGGAAGGAGAATTTCCTATCCTATAGACTAGAATTTGAATGCACCAATAACACTGCTGAGTATGAAGCTCTAGTTCAAGGAATGAAGAAAGCCATAGAATTAAACATTAAAGAAATGAAATTTTTTGGGGACTCTGAAATTATTTTTAGGTAGGTGAAGAATACTATACATTGCAATTCACCCCACCTAAGGAATTACCAACAAGAGGTGCATAGACTGATAAAAAAAATTTGGGCCTTCAATATTACTGTTGTTCCCAGGACAAATAATACTTTTGTTGATTCTTTAGCCACTATGGCCTCAAGGTTATCCCTTTTAGAAGACTATGAAGCCTCCAGGTTCACTATGGAACTACTCTACAAACCATCAGTACCCAAAAATATTTCTAATTGGAAGGTTTTTGAAGGTGATGAACATATTGTATATTTTCTAACCAATCAAGAGAATTTTGAAGATCTGGCTATTGATGATGAGGTATCCCAAGAGAAACTGGAAGAAACTGATTTCCATGAACAAAAGGGCAGAACATATCACTCTTATAATAAGCCAAGATTTCACACGATACCGAAAGGGGTGGCTAATTTGGAGAACCTTTTCAACCTGAGGGAAATGCTTAAAGGGTAAAAAAAACAAAGAAAAGGACTTCATGTCCCATATACGAGACTATAAACCTAGGAACCTTGAAAAACCCTAATAATGTAAATCTAGGAAAGACAGTGTCTAAAGAAGACAAGACACCTTATCTCAAAATTTTTAGAGAATATAAAGATGTCTTTGCATGGTCCTACCGAGAATTGAAAACTTATAACACTCATGTAAGGGTCTTATAAATTATAGGAAGTTTGATTATTCAGTTTCTATCTGTTGTTGCTCTCATGAAATAATCTCCTGGCTTGCTTGGTTTCCTTGGATGACTTTTCCCCTCCATCCATTTTTCCCAATCCCTCATTCACTTCTACACCACTCACTCTGCTATCCATTCATTTTATTTTCCACATCTCGCCTGCTAATTCCATCCCTGCATCAAATAATGTTAGGTAACTTGGGTTAAACTAACAAAAACAACTAGTTTAATAAGTCATTAGATAACCTAAGATAATTAATAATAAAGATTACTTCGTTGGGTTAATAATTGTTTAGGATTAATAATTAGTAAATTAGGTTAGTAGGTTAGTAATTAGATTGGGGTAATAAGTAATAGTTTTAATAATAAATTAAAATAATTAATATATATATATATATAGATATATAACATTATTAAAACAAAATAAAATTTGAATTTAAAAACAACAACAAAAATTAAAACATATAAAATAAAATAAAATAAAACATTATAAATAAAATACATATAAAAACGGAACATATAAAACAAAAACAAATTAAAATGAAAACAAATAATAAAAAAAAACGTACACAAAAACTTTTAAAACAAAAAAACAATAATAAAAACAAAACAAATAAAATAAACACAAAATAATATTAACTCTATCCTAAGTCTCGTACCTCACATGTCCCATCCAAACAAAATAATAAAAAATCAAAAGAGTAAATTATTTCGGACCCCCTATGCCATCCAAAATTTAATGAGAGGGGGGTCTAAAATGTAGTTTTGACCACTTCCACTTGTCATTCCCAAATAATTTTGGACCCATTGCCCCTTAATACCACTTACCACCTCCCCCCCCCCACCCCGAAATCCACTTTCCCTTCTCCGAAAACCACTTTCCCCCTGTTATCACTTTGTAATTTTCCTCAAATCTATGGAGGTAGTCACAGTGCCAACATCAAAACCACTTTGATTCTTGAATCTATCCCTCCAAGACTCAGAGAGGGATCTATCTGTCTAATATAACTTTGTTTGAAGGGGATATTAGGCTAGCTATACTATACATGGGTTTGTTTTTTATTTGAGGTGTTTGGCTGAAGGACTGCTTTAGAATCCCATTGGACTATGGGGTCTGTAACAAGTTTGAAATCAATCGTAGATCTATAAGGTATATTCACAGGGAAAGGTAATGCAAATGCTGGATCCTTTAAAAGCAAAGTGATGTAAAGAAAAAAAAAGGAGAGAAAATCAATTACAATAAAAAAGCATTGAAGAATTTCCTTATTGTAATATCAGAGGGAAACATTTATATTTTTAAAATCTCGACACAAAGTATGATAGATAAACTATGCACTAAATATCCTTTTAAAAATCATAAAGGGAGTAACATAATGATAATTGAGCATAATCACATTCAACGAAGAGAGAAAACTTCACCAACGTCAACACACAAGAATCATGTGCAAAAGTCCCTTTATTTCTGGTAGATCTGAAAAAATATTATAGAGAATAGCCTTTCTGGGTGCAAGAATCAACAAATTTACATTAAAATTACATCAATAAATAGGAGAGATCACCCCTCAATCTTAGGAATTCGGATTCAACCACCTTGACCCAAAATAGAAATAAAATTGTTGAAAATATTGAACTGTCCACCATGAAAGACGGGCCGAACTGCTGCAAACAAGGGGGAAACTCAGACCTCTGTTTCTCCTCAACGATGACACCTGGGAAACAATTGTAGGTTTTTATTGTATATGAGCATGTTCTAGACAAAAACCTCATTCGATTTCTCCAATTTAGTCTCCATCTCACTGAAACAGCCGCTGCAAAATCAGGACTGAAACAAAATGAAGCAAAAATCCGAAAAATGAGGTTGAAATATACCTTCGGTTCTCCCATATGGTGTCACCTTTGAAAACACTGACATATTGTTTTGTTCTTCATCTTGTTAGTGAGAAAAATCTCTCTCAGGTTTTCAAAATTAGTTTTCGTTTTCCCGGAATCCGCTTTGGAAGTTGAAGTGTCAAACTGGTAAAAAATAGCCTTTAGTGATAAAAAAAAATTGTTTTAAATGATACAATAATACCAGTGTAGCCAATCAAGAAACTACTCTAATAAATCTTATGTTTCAATGTTTTCAAACAATATTATAAATAGAACTTGCATAGGCATCATGAACTGCTTTCCATCCTGATATTCATCACAAGGAGCTTGATAAAAATGATAGATAATAGAAATATTGGGAATGTATTTTGGCTCTGTGATGAACAATTTCTCCATATAAATAGCCACTGGATCAAGATAGAATTTACCTATTACTAGATATTCAAATTTAACCAACTCAACTTCATGATTTGATGTTGTAGTTATGTTTTTCGCATCCTCATGCACTTCCTGACATGGATGCAACTTTTCTCATGGGTTCTGAAATGATGCTTTTGCTGAACACACCCCTGTAGCTAACTGTCTGATCATATCCACATCATAAAAAAAAATTAAATCATTGGGGGTAAATGAAAACTGACTTTGAAAACACAATCTATCCAAGATATTAGCTATAGGGTCATAAAATATTTTAGATGACTGTGGAATTTGTTCTACTGGAATTTCATGGATTACACTGTGATCTTCAACCAAAATCTGACCAAGATTCCCTTTCAAAGTCTGAAATGAACTGAAACATAAGGGCAGGGAATCAAAATGGATCAACTCATTACTTGTCCCGGGCTTTGTGTTTTCATCTAAATTTTGGCTTGCACAAAGACTCAAGGGATGCACTTCTGAATCTGCAACAACATCTATATCACCGATGTTCTCCTTACCTCGTTCATCATAACACTCCTCATTCTTACTGTTTACAATTTGCTTGCAATGTTTTCTCAGGAGTGAGGAAAAAGGTAGGGGCA
>SNQJ01S0077515.1:35558-58758 GCA_010110895.2 Picea sitchensis | reverse complement strand
ACTCACTTTCTTCTTTTGTAATTATTGTGATGTTTCCATGACTAACTGCTAATTAGACTTCCCTGTTACTCTTTGATAAAGACACTGGGCTAACTTACTTAGGCTTCTTGGAAAAACTGTACGAGAGACCTCTATGCGTGATAGTTATGGTATCACTTCCTTATACAGTGGTGAAGAGTTTCAAGAGCAGCTACTTTAGAATGCCTTAACAATTATAATTTTGAAAAAAACTTGGCTAATTACAGTAAGTCACTATTCATTTGATGCTTTAGAAGACACAAGATTCAAGTATAACAATGTTTTGATGAAATATCCTTGAAACGGTGTACTCCCGGTGAAATAATTACTTACAGAAATATCTAGAATTGCCTTATTAACAAAATACGAAAACTATTTACATATATACAATAGGAAACTTAGAAAATGTTTCAAGAACAAGGGGGAACTTCCCCATCTACTAAGGCCAATGCCTTGTCAGTTGTCATGAGCTATAGAAAATCTTCTCTCGAAATGGGCTTATGATAAAACTTAAATCGGTGTCCATTTAACACAAAGGAGACTTGTTCATCATCAATTGTTTTAATTTTTACAGCTCCATTGTCATATACAGTGTCTACCTCGTAAGGGCCCAACCAACGGGTGGTAAGTTTGCATTTGAATGTTTTGAACCTGGAATCAAACAACAGGGCCCAATCACTAGGCTGGAAGTGTTTCTTTTTAATAAACTTGTCATGCCACTTTCTCCTCTGGTTTTGGACCAATGTTGTCTGTTGGATTGCATCTTGCCTGATCTCATCCAATTCATTCAATTGTAGGGCTAATTGCTTTTGATCCTCATATAAGTTCAATCCTAATTCTGCGGCAATACAGAAGGTCCTTAGTTGGAATTCTATTGGTAAAGGTACTTGTTTCCCGTACACTAGCTCATAAGGGGTATGCCTAGTGGTATTTCTCCAGGTAGTTCGGTATGACCACAAAGCCTTTGGGAGCCTATCAGCCCAATCTCGATGATGTAACTGAAAAGCCTTGGTCAATATGGTTTCCAGAACTTTGTTTGTGGATTCTACCTGACCATTGGCTTGCAGGTGGTATGGAGAAGATTTACAATGTTTAATCCCATACTTCTTTGTTAGCTCTTTCATCAGCTTGGAAGTAAATTGAGTGCCTTGGTTGGTAAAAATTTCACGAGGGACACCGAAGTGGT
Organism: Picea sitchensis; assembly: GCA_010110895.2. NCBI lineage: Eukaryota > Viridiplantae > Streptophyta > Pinopsida > Pinales > Pinaceae > Picea > Picea sitchensis. The sequence continues at coordinate 57,554 of SNQJ01S0077515.1, read as the reverse complement.
TAAAGATGTCTTCATAGATAAATTTGACAACAGACTTCTCTGTGGCCCTGAATAGGGCTTTTGCCTCTACCCATTTGGTGACATAGTCCATACAAACCAAGATATAGTTCTTCCTACGATACATGGGTGAAATTGGTCCTACAAAGTCGAGGTCCCATTTTTCGAAGGGTTCTATCATAACTTGGGCACACAAAGGCATTTCGTCAGATGATGTAGGTCTTCCTATCCTTTGGAAACTATCACAACTTCTCACATACTTGGCAGCATCTTTGAAAATGCTAGGCCAATAGTACCTTGAATGTAACACCTTATATGATGCACGCTTGTCAGAGAAATGGCCACCACATGGTCCATCATGACAATTTTGTAGTTCTTCATGTACCTCATCTTCTTGGACACATCTACGAATAATCAAATCAGGACCTGTGCGAAAAATATCATGACCAACCCAAGAGTAATTATCACTCTGTGTAATAATTTTCCTCTTTTCATGAGGTGACAAATGAGATGGTAACTTGCTAGTAGCCATATAGTTTTCCATATCTACAAACCATGGGGTATTGAAAGAAAGGGAAAAGGGATGCTCATCTGGGAAACTATCATCTACAGAGATTTCATCATCCTCATTCTTTATTCAGGAAAGAAAGTCAGCTACTACATTATCCTTTCTGGGTCTATCAAGCACAGTAATATTAAATTATTGTAATAACAAGAGCCAGCTAGTCGGTCGGCCATTAGTTATAGGTTTATCCATGAGGAACCTAATGGAGGAATGATCAGTGTGTACAAATACTTTATAACCTATAATGTAATGATGGAATTTGTTAATAGCATGAACAACTACCAAGAACTCTTTCTTTGTGACTGTGTAGTTCAACTCGGCAGGGGACAAGTTCTTGCTTATAAAGTAAATGGCATAGGACTGTTGGTATTCTTTATTCCCTAATACCCCTCCTATTGCAGTGTCAGAGGAATTAGTGGATATATGAAATGGGAGATTCCAATTGGGCCCTCTAAGAATTGGTGCCATAAACAACTTGGCTTTCATGGTTTCAAAGGCAATTTGACAATTCTCAATCCAAACAAAATCAACATCTTTTATCAATAATCCAAACATAGGTGCAACAATCTTTGTAAAATTTTCAATAAACCATCAGTAATATCCGACATGTCCAAGAAAGATTCTCACCTCTTTCTGAGTCTTAGGGGGTGGAAGTCTAATAATGGCCTCAATCTTTGCAGGATCGACTTTTGTTCCTTCAGATGAAACATGATGTCCTAGAACCACTCCTTAGTTAACAACATTTTGCATTTTTCATGACTTAGAGATAGGTTCATTTACCGACATCTGATGAGGACTTTTTCTAAGTTGTCTAAGGCTTACTGGTAAGTGTTTCAATAGACTATGAATTCATCCATGTAGACCTACACACAAGCATGAATAAGATTGGAAAATATCCCTAATACTGCTCGTTGAAATGTGGCAGGAGCATTACACAATCCAAATGGTAAGACCTTATAGGTATAGGTGCCCCAAGGAAAAGTATAGGTGGTCTTGTCTTGGTCGTCAGGTGCTATAAGAATCTGATTGTACCCGCTATACCCATCTAGAAAGGAGAAATACTTCTTTTCGAACAAGGTATCTAGAACTTAGTCAATGAAAGGAAGAGGAAAGTAGTATTTCAGAGTGGCCTTATTGAGTTCCTAGAAATCAACACAAATTCTCCATTTACCGGTCACTTTCTTTGGAACCACTACAAGCAGGGATACCCACTTACTGTCGGAGATGGGATAGATAAATCCGACATTTAACAACTTTTGGATTTCCTCCTTGACTATGTCTTTGAGTGTTGGGTTCATCCTTCTCTAGGGTTTCCTAACAGGTGTTACTTCCCCCTGGGTGTATATGTGATGGATACATGTGTCAGGGTGTATACCCTTCATGTCAGTCTATTCCTAGGCAAATGCTCCTGATTGTTCTTTAGGGATATCTACTAATTGATTCTGTTGGTCTATATCTAACCCAAAGTTTATATGTAAAAATTTCCCTGGACTAATCTCCTAGGGCATAGTATAAGACATGGTAGACTCATATATTTCGAAGATAAAAGATGTCAAAGACAAAACGGATGGATCTAATTGTTCTTGAAATTCTTCCCCAAAAATGTATGCAAATTGGGGAAAAGACTATGCAAAATCCACACATGTAATAGCATAAATGAATTGGTTTAACATGTTTTCTGGTGTATGCTATTGAAGTGCCCTTGCATGGTCACTAGGCAATACGGGTTCTTCCCAGTATTTGTTCTCGTATGGACATTCAAGACACCATATATTCTCCATAATAGGTTGAGCTAGAGGGTAAATGGTGAGCTTCTGGATAGAGAGACCATTTGGGATGGTCATTTCTCCTTCTCTACAGCCAATAAATGCATTAGATGTGGCTAGACAAGGTCTTCCAAAAATAATGGGGTGGCCTCGTGCAGGATCCTTTGAATGAATAAAAATAAAATCTACGGGGTACTCCCATGAAGCTAAAGTAACCATGACATCATCTAAAATCCCTTCAGGTGTAACCCTAGTCTTATTTGCTAATTCCAAAATGGTTTGGGTAGACCGAAGAATATCTTGTAACTATAATCGTTCCAAGGTAGTAGCAGTCATAACATTGATGGTTGCCTGTAGGTCTATGAGAGTGTTTCTAATGGAGACATCCTTAATGGTTATAATCACTATGGGGTTTCCTGGATTCCCATACTTTGCTAGCTTTGGCTGCTCTGACATGTACTCAAAGAGTCCTCCTACCAAATGTACTATAGGAGGGTCCTTTTGCTTCCTACCTGGCTTCTTGATCCACAATTCTTTGACTACCTTACTATAGATTGGAATGTCTTTAATGGCTTGAAGCAGAGGAATCTTGACACAAATATTTTTCAATTCATTAAGAATGTCAAATTCTGGTTGGGTGGTAGGTTTCTCGATTACCAATCGGTCTGGATAAGGAGGGACCTTCGTAATTTGTAAAGGTTCATTTTGGGGAAGCTTGGGTTCTTGATTGTTTGAGATAATAACATATTCCCACCTAGTGTCATATGTGGGTTGTTGGGTGGTTTCTTCTTCTTCTTCTTCCTGGATGACTACTGAAAGTCTCTACCTATCTAAAACTTTTTTTGATCTTAGTTACATTTCTTGTAATGGAACATGAGTAATGACATATGCCGGGAAGGCCTCCATCTCAACATTTTTAAGAGGCTGAGGGGGCTTATTATTGGGATTCGACATTGGATGTGCTGGTAATATTGTTAGTTTTGGGGAGCTTGGATTTTGAAATTGGAGTGGTTGTTGTTGTGGGATAGGAGGTAAAGGTGGTGAAACAAAACCTGGCAAAGGCTACAGAGTGTTTGATGAGAACTAAGAATAAGGATGGTTGTACATAGGAATAGGTGGATCTTGAGGATTTCCTTGGTTGTGTCCTCCCCTCCACCTTGAATCCAAGGATGTTGGTACTGAGTAGACTAGTTTTGCCAACCTGGTGAGTTCCACTGTTGTTGTTGATAATAGGGTGGAACATGAGACTATAGATCTGGGTATGTGGGTTGATTCCTAGGCTTCCATGGCCTCCTAGGTTCATAAGAAGACTCCCCAGGATCTCCACTCCTATAGATGGCTAATAAATCGGGCAATGATGGACATTTTTCAGTCACATGGTCTTCTCTACAGAAGCCACAAACTGAAATGTTATCTAATGGGCACTCCCTTGAGGAATGATTCCTCCTGCATCTTGGGAAATATATGCTCATTGCTACATTTTCCTCCTCCTGTTTCTTTTTGATTTTAAGGGTATCCAACTAGGAACCTATTGTTCTTAGGATGTTTGTCTTGAATTTTTCTAGAAGGTTCCCTATCGCTGCTCTCGTAATACCACCTAAACTAACTGGTTTCAAATTTCTATTGTAAGGGTCTCGAACATTCTTCCCTGTTTTGGCTCTACTCCTTGAGTACTTTTTACACATTTCACATATTTTAGCAAAGGGTTTATGAGAGATGTCACCTGATTCCATCAGGTTAAGAATCTCTAAATATTCTTCTAAAATTACCTTAATGAAAAGAGCCCTAACTGCATCCTCTAGGAGGTCATGGTATTTTGACTTCTGGGAGATATAACCAAATATTTCCATATAGTCTTCAAGGGTCTCGTCTTCTAACTGTTGGACTTTAAAGATGTCATTGCGAGACTCTTTGGTCTTGCAATAGTCTTGGTACTTATTAAGAAATACGTCTTTGATGGATTCCCAAGACCTAATACTATATTCTCCCAACCCCATGAAACATCTTAATGCAGAGTCTTTGAGGGTGGTAGGAAAGAGTTTTAATTTCTGGGCATCTTGCACATAGTTGTAATTCCTACACAAGATGTCAAATTCAAATAGGAAGGTTTCTTGATCTTCACTATTTTTACCACAAAAGGTAGGCAATGTTGAGAGAGGAATATTCTTCATGTTGACATTCAGAGTGGTGTATAAAATCGGAAACCCAAAGGTAGTTTCAGTTTGGGTTCAAGTTTCTTCTTCCTCATTGTGTCTTACATTGTTATGGTCCTCCTGATCACCCATATTGGCTTGGTTTCCAAAAAGAGAGTACCTAAGTGGTTTTATCTTTGAAGAGAACAAGGTTTCCCTTTGATGAAAAGGTCTTCCTACTGATTGGATGTCTGGGACTCTACTCGAGCCAGTTGAGATTATTGGTGCCAAAGTTTTTGTGTTAATCTAAGAGATAATTACATTGGCTGAGCTACCAAACAAAAGATTCACCTGTTTATGGTCTATGATATCTTTAAAACTAGGGTCCCCTGGTGGTGGTGTAAAAGAAAAGGTTGTATTGTTTGGTTTTGTGGAAGACTTGAGTGGTCTTGCCTCCTATCCTAGTATGATTCATGCTTCAATTTCTTGTTCTATAGTGCTCCTTGTGTTAGTCCCTTCAAAGACTATTTTATCTCTTTGGGTTGAGCTAGCTCCTATTTTTGGGTATCGGTCTACGGATTTTATAAGTAGAACATTCCTTCCCCCAAAGAGATTGGAAGGAACCTTGGTTGAAAGGTATGATTTTGATTTAATGTATCTACCTTGTGGGTCTCTAGGCCTATTCATTAAAGAAAGAAAAAAGAAAAAGAAAAAGATACCATTTGATTCCTAGGTCTATTCATGAAAGCAACAAAAAGAAAAACTACTATTGGGTTTGGGGGAACCTGCTATAGTAGATGCGCAGGTTCTTACCTTTCGTCTTAAAGTTCCCCCACCACCAAACTAATGATAAGGTCTAAGGCTGATCTAATTCCTAATTATTTCTTACCTTAAGACAACTCCCCAACAATGGCGCCAAAATGTTCAATGATTTATATGTACTAGAAAACACACTAACCTACCCTCAATTAAATTGTCAACCTGGGGTAAGTAAACTTATAGTTGTAGAAAAATATATGCCAAAGGTAGAAGGTTCATTGGAGTGTAGAATAACTAAGGAAAGTAGTTATCTAAGGAAAATCTACTCAAGAAAGCCTATCTAATGAACAAACCCTACTAGGCAAAATGAAAACTAGGTAACCTAAGTACTTTTGGGTCAAGGACTGATGGATAGTTCCTAAGAAAACAAATGAAAACTCTATGTAAATAAAAGTAGTTGATGACAATAAGAAAAGGTAAACTACTAAGCATATTAAGCAAATGATGAAAGCAAACTACCTTTAACTTGCCAACTTTTGACAGCCATTTCACATTTTTATCCTATCTTTATAAGCTGCCCACACAAGTGTTTTGGAACCCTTGATTTTCATCACAACCTTTGAATAAAACAACACTATTATTTCACGCATTTGCACACCTACCTTTATTCTCATTTTCACGACTGCAAGCGTGAAAATTTTGATTTCAAAGTCACGTCAATAGCATTAAAATCATCACTGGATTATTATGGTTACTCTTGTATATGTGTTCATTACATTTCCAATTTAAATGTAGTCACACAGTTGGCAAGACACCAAAATCTTTACTCATTTGGCATTCTTTTGTTGTTAATACGATTTCATTTTTATAAGATTGTGATGATATTATAATGAGTGTCATCGAGTCCTTAATACATTGGTGGTTTGATGTTTTATAGTCTTTCATCGTTTTCCTTGGCACATTTGTTTCATGAAAACACATTGACATTATGGTTAGACCCTTGGTGCAATCATACCATACAACACATACTTGTTATGATCGAACCCTTGGTGCTGATTTCGAAACATTGTTTTGATTTTAAAACCATGCAAACACTATTGCTTGTGCAAATTTTTGGATCGAACTACCATAGTTTTCATTAATTGTTTGATGTCATTACTTTTAACACATTGCAATAGTGATTTGAATCACCATATATGCCATCGGTTGTACATTTGGATATGACTATTTTGCATGGGTTGATCTAGTTCCACCACCCTTGCACAGTTTGGCATTAATGCATGCCTCCTATCCCGGGTTAACTCTGTTGGTTTTAGGGAAGTCCGTGAGCTATTCGATCCTGCAAATACCCTGTCCAAACCCTTTCTCATTCACCCAGCTCACTGTGTGCTCTCATCTATGGCACCTGTGCTGCGCATAGAACCAAATGGCAGCCAAACACTCCTGCTATTCGACAATGCTCGTAAGGATTTGGAAAATAGTGGTTGGCTATTGTTTATCCAAAGATTTGAGGGTTTCAACCTTTTGGTTGCCCAACAGTTCGCCCTCACCTTCGACGGATGTAGGGCTAAGGTCAGAGACATACAACTTGAGATAAATGAGGAATTCCTAATCTCAACTACAGGACTTCTAGCTACAGGGAAAAGGTGGTTTAAAAATTCCAAAGTAGACAAGGTTCCATGGCTGCTCCTATTCACATCAAGAAAGATTGTTAGCTGTGATAGAGGTATGCCTATCACTATGCTCAAACCCAGGTGGCACGATCTTTTGGCAATTGTTAAGTAGTTTGTGACCTACGAAGGTCGTTATGGCTTGGTATTTCTGTATCATCTTCGGTTATTGATGAATTTTATAGGCTACAATATGAATATACCACATTATCTCTTGCGTAGTCTGTACAATATCTCCAAACGATTTAAGTGTGAGAAGGATGATAGCAGCCTTTTCCATCACTGCTTGATCAAATTCATTATCGTTCATCATTTAAGCCTTAGTGGTGACTGTTGGCAAGCCTTCCTATCTAGGAATGGCTTTTCCACTCCCGAGTCTGTCCAAGTGGACAAGGTTGTGGTTACTGAAACTCTGGTTGGACCAGCCGTGCCACTTCATATCCTTCTACCCCCTATCAAACCCTCGGATTTCCCCAACCTTGACCTACCCGATACCATGGCCGACCCATGTACTAAATACAATACTAAGGCCGTCAAAAGGCCTGTGAGGAAGAAATTCAAAGGTGATACTGGTGTCAACAGTAAGGGAAACAAGAACACATGATGGATATCCAGATGTGCTAGGAACAAACCCAAGCAAAATGTTGACCACAAGCCAATAATGTTGAGCGAGGACTCAGACTCCGAAATTGAACGATTCTTGAGTGAGGAATACCCCTATTATCATGGCCTATGATCTATGGAACACTATGACTATGTCTACAACTTACCTCCATGCCTCAAGAACGACCCTAACTACCCGGGAATCAAGATTCACAATGAAACCCCTGGAAACTTGAAAGAACCCTCGCCTGTGATGCCAAAGCCTGATCAATCACCATGTACCCAATGCAATTCCTGGATTGAACATTATTACATGGATGTCCCCCTGTTGCAATCTAAGATCAAATCGTTAGAGGAATGGGTGACAGTGCTGTCAAAGGAGAACGACAGGCTACAAGCCAACGAGAAGAAACAAAAAACCACCAGTTCAATTGTCTTCAGAAATGTCGAGGCAACAACGACCTTTGTCAATTCAAAGTTATCATAATCGAATCATTTTATTACAGCCCAGGTATGTATTTCAACATCGATTTTTCTTTATAAGTTGGTTTGAATTAATATAACTGATTTGGTTTGCTTTCAACTACTTCTGTTGATTTTAAAACGATTCTGTTATTTTCAAATTATCAAAATGATTTCATTATGAATCATGTACAGAAGATTTGTTTGCTAAACTCAGACGCAGCTATGATTTGGTTAATGCGATTAGTATAAACGATTCATTTTCGATTCGGTTTGGTTTACTTTTGAAACAATTATGTACGTTTGAATTAGAGTAATCGATTGGGTTTGCTTTCGATTAGTTCTGTTTGTTTTTAATAGATTCAAAACAATCCTGTTGACTTCGATTTACCAAAAATGATTTTGTTTTGTTTTGAATGAATATTTTCACTTTGGATTATGATTGCATTTGACCTGTATAAAAGATTTGTTTTCTAAAATCATATAGCTATGTTTTGATTGATACAATTTTGCATAATGATTGTGTCGGCCCCAAATTGGTTCGATTCATTTCTGTTTGGTTTGATTTGCAAACGATGTTGTGTGCCTTGAATTAGCATAATTATTTGTATGAGTTGGATTGGTATCAAAGACATATTTGATACGGTTCTGTTAGTTTGGATTTAAATGATTCTATTGAGTGTTGGATTGACATATTATGTCTATATTGAATTCTTACCAGAGATTTGCTTGATATTCGGTTAGGGTCTATTAGATTGAAATAGATTCAAACATGATTTTGTTTGCTCTCAATTAGCATAGAAGTTTTGGTTTAAATGATTCGTTTTGTTTTCAACTAGCAATTAAAGATTTGTTAGATAGTTTGAATATATTTCCGTTAGTTTTGGATTGATTTAAAATAGTTTTGTTTTCAAATTAGACCATCTACAGAATCGTGAGATTCTGTAGCTAGTCTTAAAATTTAGATTTTTGTTAGTTTTACAAATAAAATATCATCTAAACTTGTCTATTCTTGTCCACTTTCAGGTGCACACGAATTTCAATGACCAATTGGATATGTTGTGGTAGTTTAGGAGATACTTTTGTGATATAGTTTTGTTATAGGTTGTTATTTTTAGTCAGGAATAGAGACTTGGGAGATTATTCCCATATTTTTTGTAAACAGTGGTTGAAAATTCCCATAGGGATGTTTTACCCTGTGGTCTTTAAATACTTGTTATTTTTTGTAATGGACCCATCATCACGGTTGGGAGAACAGACTATGGATTTATGATGATACAAGCTGGGATGAAAGTGGATGTCTTGTAACAGCTTTAGCTTTCAATATATCAAACTTTTATTTCAAGTTTTCTTCATATCAGTTTGCAATCAATTATCAACTACTTTAGCTAGATCATAATTCGTTGCAGGTTGATGTGATTTGGTTTACATTTTGTCCATATATAATCTCTCTTATTTAAAATTACAACATTTACTTTGTTTCAATTTAATGAATAAAGGTTTATCTTCTTCGTTAATTGAACTATTTTGTACAAATCTTTGCACAGGGATTTATCTAACTGCGATGATTTGTAAATTATAAGATTGTTGTCCTTTTTATGTCTTGTTTGTCCTGTCATTTATATTCAAGGAGCACTGCTACTTCCTGTTTACAAGAAGCTTGTGGAGAATCTGGTGTGGGTTTCCTCCCACCGAACAGTTAAATCAACTATTGTATACAGGACAAACCTGAAGTGTTACTTCAGGTCAGTTTGTTATTTGTTATTTAATAGTTAATTTATTAGTGTTATTTAAGTAGTTTAGATAGATATATATAGCTCAGATTTATAGTTAGGATTATTATTTTAATTGTTCATCTTAGATAGTTTTAATTTTATTTTCTTTCTCATAAAATTATAAAAATAAAAAAACAATAGTTTTTCTGTCATAGGACAGTTTACAAATGATTTTTGCAGGTTTTCATTTAAAATCTGTAATCTGTAAATATTGTACATTTGTGATTAAGATTTAATTCTGTTGGTAATTGAACATTTAATTTCATATTGCTGTATAATATTAGATGATAGGCTGTATATATGTATTTCATATTTATTTATTAGTTTTCTTTAATTTTTGTTTTCATTTAGATTAGTTCCTTTAGTTAGTTTTCTTTCATTTTCCTAGGACTTAGATCGGCCAACGGAGCCGCTAAAACCATCGGGGTGGATCATCCCAAATGGATTGGGTTATTTAGATAACCCCAGACTGGATCCACTCCTCCAGTTGGCGAGCGTTCAATTTCTCCCATCAACAAATGGCGCTAGAAGGAGGGCCTGAAGCCTATTAATGGCACGAGGTGGTCGTAAGACTCCTCCACCACCCAACCACTCACCTATAGTGACAAGAAGCCATTCAAATGATAACATTCCCCCTCAAATAGAAACCACATCAAACGACGATCTACGGATCACAATTGAACCAACAACCCTGAATCCTACAGGTGGTGACGTACAAGAGATTGTTCGCCAATCTCTCTTAAGAACACATAGTGCTTTCTCCCATTTAAGGCAACCAAATCAACCTTTGGACCAACCTTTAGATTTATCTAATATTAGAGAATAGCTTGGAGGCACTAACCTTACTTTGAACCCTACAGATCCAATCCTCACTCCTGCTGCAGGAGGATCTGGAATACCACCCTCACCACCTCCATCATCTCCTTCTTCTTCTGGAGAAGACTCTTCTGATGAAGGAAGTTCCCCTTCTCATCCTTCCACACCGCCTACACCAATGGCCAACCAGAACAATCTTGCTAGACCTTGGCTCGACCAGGATGCAGTAGCAGTACCTGGGGCTCAGCATCCCTTACCCAAATATCCGGATAAGTGGATTCCCAAGTTTGACCCTGACTCTAAACAGATCGTTGAAGATCACATTAAAAAGTTTATGTTAGCCATTAGACTCCGTAATGTCGATCATGAAGACATAGTCTGTAGGTTGTTCCCCTATAATTTCGAGGGAAATGCCTCTACCTGGTATTTTTTCCAGCAACCCCATACCATCATGTCATGGGAGAAGTTTGAATCCTGCTTTTTGGAAAAATTCGGAGACGATAAGTCCCTGGAAGTCCTATTTATGGATATTTCTAGATTAAGAATGAACCAAAAAGAGAAAATTAAAGACTTTAATCAAAGATTCTTAACACTTAAGAACCAAATCCCTATGGATTCCATGCCTATTGAGAATCTTATCATAGCATACTATACTAAAGCTTTGCATCAAAGTATAGCCATTTGGGTAAAACAATCTAAGAAAGCTACGTTGTTAGAGGCCTTCGAAGAGGCCATCTAGATTGAAAAAGACATTCTTAGTCTAAAAGACACTACTAGCAACAAAACAAAAAATAGTTCATCTTCCAAAAAGAAGATTGAAATCCTCCCTAGACCTGCTCAAAATAAAGCACAACCTGAAAGCTCTGATTTGGAAAACTTAACTAAAGTTGTTCAAAAATTGTCAAATCAAGTCATAGATTTGAAAAGCACGGCCGAAGAAGCTTCCTCGAGAAAAGGGCCCTACAAACCCCCGTTCAAGAATCCTTTTCCCACCAACTGACCTAATCCAAATACCGAGGGCCTGAATCTAGAAAGTCTGCAATACGCCCTTCAAACAATTCTAGAAGCCCAGGATAACTTGATACCTCCTGAGATTCCTGAGGAGGTGGTTGAAAAAGAGACAGTTGAAGAAGAATAATCTTCTCTGAACATTTTTGGACACTTCTCGGATAGCATTTTTCAAGCTAACTTTGAGACAGTCCATCCCTACAATACTAGGATTAAGACAACAAACAAACCTTCTTCCGAAAACACTAAGACTTTGCCCCCAAAGCAATCTAAACTAGTTGAGACTAAACAGAGTCATGTAAACCCCAACTTAGATTATGATTTAGTTGAAGATCTAAAAAAGTTAAGGGCTAACATTTTTGTTTATGAGTTATTAAAATTTCCATTTCTGCTACAAATTTTTTTACAGAATATCGCAGAGAATAGCAAAAATGGTAATTCAAACAAGGTTGTTCAGAAAAAATTTCCTCATAAGACTTCTGCTAAGAGTAATCCTGATCCTCACGATAAAGGAAGCCTTACTGTAAATAATGTAACAAATGTAGATAAATTAGTTTTAGAAATTGTGAGTAAAAAGCCACAAGATTCCACACTTAGTACTCGTAGAAATGTACCTCCATTTTTGTTAACTTTCGAAATCTTTAATAGAAATGTGCACAATTGTATGGTAGACTCAGGGGCGTCATCCAATGTGATGCCATGGTCTATGTGTCAGAAGATTAATGCTGAAGTCGAACCATCCACTTTAAAAATCATCCAACTTGATCGAACTAGTGTTAAAGTCATAGGTGAATTAAGGAATGTGCTTATCAGATAATCGTCTAACCCCAAAGTTCATCAAGTGATTGATATTATTGTTGTGGATATTCCAGAAGTGTATGGTCTATTTTTTCGCAGGGACTGGTCGGAGCAACTACACGGTTATTTCGTGATAGATTGGTCTCACCTGTGGCTTTCAGAGAACGGCAAGCCCAACAAGATCAAGGTAAATCGTGAATGCTACCTTAAGTTCACGGTCACAGATTTGAATGATCCCAACGAAAGATGATTCACCCAAAATACAAGGAATGGATACCTTTTTCGGCAATTTCATGGCCGAGACTTCAGCTATCACCAACCTAGAATAACAGTCCAAGATTGTAGCATATGTGCAGCCAACAACTTCTACACAATGGTCTCATGCACCCGATAAAAATCAAATTTGGTCTCTTTATTTTGACGGGTCAAAGTCCAAAGAAGGAGCTGGTGTAGGTTGCGTTATTATTGATCCCTCAGGTAACAAAACCCTGATTGCATGTAGGCTAGAATTTGAATGTACTAATAACACAGTAGAATATGAGGCTTTACTGCAGGGCCTCAGAAAAGCTTTAGAAATGAACATTCAAAATTTGGCTGTCTTTGGTGATTCTAAAATTGTGGTTAGGCAGGTAAGAGATTCTCTCCACTGTCTGTCTCTGCATCTTAAAAGCTACCAATCTGAGGTATGGAATTTAATGAATAAATTTTCTGCTTTCAATATAAATTGTATTCCTAGATTGAATAATTCTGAAGCTGATCTATTAGCTAATGTAGCTTCCAAACTCTTTCCTGCAGAAGGCTTGTCCCCGAATGCATTCTCCGTCGAACTGTTGTTTAGGCCATCTGTTCCTGACAACATCACGAATTGGAGATTCTTCAATGACGACCAACAAATTATTAGCTTCCTGCATATGGAAGAAACTTTTCAAGGTGCGGTGATCGACGAATGCACTCATGATGACAATTTGCACGATTTCATGGTAATACCAGATCTGAGAACTCCTGAATCTTCATCGGACATGGTAAATTTGATCCCTAAGTCTGTAGTTAGATTAGAGAAATTTTACGATCTTCAAGATAAATTCAAAAAATCGGTCAACTGTGAAACCAATAGTTCCTCTTTATCATATGAAAAAGTAAACTTAGGAACTAATGACAATTCGCAGTGCATTAATTTAGGGGTTGGGTGTTCTGAACAAGAAAAAACTACATTTATTAAATTGTTTAAAGAATTTAAAGATGTTTTTGCGTGGATGAATGATGACCTTAAAACTTTCGACCCCAACATCATACAACACGTCATTCCTATGAAACCCCAAACCTTGCCCTTTCAACAAAAATTAAGAAAAATGCACCTTAAGATCGAACTGACCATCAAAAAAGAATTAAATAAACTTCTGAATGCTATGATAATTTTCCCAGTTAGGCACACTCAATGGGTTTCTAACCTTGTCCCTGTCCAGAAGAAAAGTGGAGAAATTCGACTATGCGTTGATTTTCGAAACCTTATTAGAGCGTCTGATAAAGACAACTACCATGTCCCACCCATGGAACAGATCCTTCAATAGGTATCTAGTTCTGAGAGGCTATCTTTATTGGATGGTTTCTCAGGGTACATCCAAGTCCTAATGTCTCCTCCAGACCAACTTAAAACTACCTTCCGCACTCCACAGGGCACCTATGCTTATCGAAAAATGCCCTTTGGATTGATTAATGTCGGTGCCACTTTCTAGAGAGAGATGGACATCACTTTTCGAGGCTTAATCAATCAGTTCATTGTAGTTTACTTAGATGATGTTACTGTATTTTCTAAAAACAAAACCGATCATCTAGCTCATTTAAGAGTTGTTCTACAACGATGTCGTAAATACAACATTTCCATGAATCCTAAAAAATCTATATTCACAGTAGAACAAGGTAAAATCTTAGGATTTATTGTGTCAAGAAAAGGGATGATTATTGACCCTGAAAGGACTTAGGTCATCTCGAAACTTCCCCCTCCTACATACAAAAAGTCTATGCAGTCTTTCTTAGGCCAGATAAACTTTGTCAGGAGATTCGTCCCCAGTTTCTCCGAAATGGTCAGACCCTTACAGAATTTAATTAAGAAAGATGCACAATATCATTGGGGACCCTTAGAAAATCAATCTTTTAATGCAATAAAAAAGGACATAATAGACTCTCCTTCTCTCATGAGCCCCGACTTTTTACAAGACTTCACGCTCTACACTTTTGCTTCTGACCGCTCCTACACTGCAATGCTAACTCAAAAGAACGCTGAAAATAATGAAGTACCCATTGGCTTTATGAGCTCTTCCTTCAAAGGCGTTGAACTTAATTACCCAGTGGTAGATCAGCAAGCCTACGCTATTTTCAAAGTAGTCAAGCACTTCTGGTCTTATCTTTTGAAATCCAGGATGAAAATTATTGTCCCTTATCCAACCGTCAAGAACCTATTAGTGCAGAAAGAACTAGGTGAAAAGAGGGCTAACTGGGTTACCTCCTTACAGGAGTACGACATAGAAATTACCCTAGATCAGATAGTGAGAGGCCAAGGGTTATGCAAGTTAGTTGTTGATTCAGCAGCAGGACAGCAAGAAGAAAACAATATGTCAAACCTAGGACAGCACAATCAAAATGTAATCAGTTGTGCACAAAACTCTATCAGTCCATGGTATGACAATATAAAATTCTGCCTTGAACATGGATCAGCCCCCCATCACCTGGATCCCACTAAAATAAGAGCATTAATATTAAAGTCTGTCTCCTTTCATTTGATCAATGGTATTCTGTTTCGTCAAAATTTTGATGGCGTACTGATGCGCTGTCTTGAGAAAGACAAAGCAGAAAAAGTCTTACTAGAATTGCATGCAGGAGAAGCTGGTGGGCATTTTGGTGGTGACACCACTGCCCATAAAGTTTTGAGATCCGGTTATTACTGGACCACACTTTTTAGAGACATCCATGCCTTGTGTCGCAAGTGTATTATTTGTCAAAAAGCATCCAGGCGAATACAAAAATTAGCCTTTCCTTTGCATCCTGTTTCAGTAGACTCCCCTTTTCAGCAGTGGGGCCTTGATATTATAGGTCTAATCAATCCACCATCCTCATAGCAGCATAAGTTTATCATAACAACCACAGATTATTTCACCAGATGGTCTAAATCTATCGCATTAAGAACTGTGAATACCAGTCAGGTAATTGTCTTTTTAAATTCGAATATTATTACTCGTTTTGGTATCCCTGACTGCTTAGTATTAGATAATGCTTCTTATTTTTTGTCTCTTAAGATGAGCGAGTTCGCTCTAGAAAAAGGAATTAAATTGAAGTATTCTGCCAGCTACTACCCCCAGGGCAATGGATTGGCAGAATCAACAAATAAGAATCTGATTAAAATCATCAAGAGAACGGTATCTAAGAATCACAAAAGTTGGCACAATGCACTGTTAAATGTAATCTGGGCTGATAGGGTAACACCAAAAACTATTGTAGGTAACTCTCCCTTTTTTCTTGTCTACGGCAGAGAATCAATTCTGCCACCACACATTCTTCTTCCCTCCCTACAGATATCACAGAAAATACAAGAATAAGACTCTCCCCCTTTGGAAAACTGAATTAACACCTTAATGAAGCTAGAAGAGGTAAGAGCCCAAGCTAAACGTAAGTTAGATCAACATCAACTAGTGGTTAAAAGCTGGTTTGATGCAAACTCTACCTCCAATAGGAACTTCGAAGTAGGTGACCTTGTTTTGAAATGGGACAAACCACATGAGGGAAAGGGAGAGCACACGAAGTTTCAGAACTTATGGCTTGGACCGTTTTTAATTGCTGAGAAACTGGGTCCCAACTCTTTCCGATTACAGAGTTTAGAGGGATAGCCAGACACCTATCCGGTGAATGGCTAAGCTCTGAAAAGATATTTCTCTTGATGACAATCCTTTGTATACTATGTACATATTTTTCTTTTGTTTTCTTTTCTTTTCCTGTTTTGGTTTTGATTTTTCCTTTACGTTTATCAGTTTTGTTTTTGGAAATACACATACCTAAATTTTGGAATTGTTCAGACAAGGAAAAAAAAATTTCTTTCACTAAAATGACTGCTAAAAATTGTGTAAACATCAATTATATACTTCTGAAATTTACATATGTGTTGGCAAAGACTGTTGTTTGAAAGAAGCTAACTGATTTCGATCTATAAGCAAAGCCTGTCACGATCATCTATTATCTTCTCACGCTGTCCCTGTTCCTTAAGAGAACGACTCAGAAGATGTCTCCTTGCTTTAGAAGGTTGGATTCGTAAACAAACCATCTCTGGATCTTAATGAAGGACAGTTCTAAAAAATTATGTTGAGGTCTGTAAAAAATATGTTAAAATATCATAATTTTCAGCATCACCCCGCTCGATTATATATCTTTAAAAACAAAATAAATCATTAAAAGAGTTGTGGGAAGTGTGTGTAAATCCACCGGGATGCTGAACAGGTCTGCTGGCAGCAAGTAAATGCATCCATGACGCCAAGACAACTTCATCGGGGTACTGAACAGGCTCGCTGGCAGCGAAGCAATGTCAGGTATATGAAAATTTGCAAATATGAAACCTCTTACCTTAAAATGTCCTTTATTTTGATCTGGAACTTCTTGGCAGGATACAGATATCAGAGTGGGTTAAATGGCAACCCTGTCGAGGCTATGAACGCCTGCTGGCAACAATGGCTCTATCAACAGTATTGAAGATTTTATCTTTAATATCGTGGTTCGCTTATCTTAAGACTGTTATCAGTTTTCATACTTTAAGAACTACTGGATTATTTGATTAATAATGATGTTTAAACAATTTTCTGGTTGTTTTTGAGTTTGAATTATTCTTGTTATCATAATCTGAATCTGTTCTTTTGGCAGAGATAACTGCTTCTACCAGTGTGTCGCCATTGTTGGCAACCATTTCGCATTTGTATCCTATCTTTATAAGCTGCTCACACAAGTGTTTTGGAACCCTTGATTTTCATCGCAATCTTTGAATAAAACAACACTATTATTTCGCGCATTTTCACACCTACCTTATTCTCATTTTCATGACTGCAAGCATGAAAATTTTGATTTCGAAGTCACGTCAATAGCATTAAAATCATCACTGGATTATTATGGTTACTCTTTTCTATGTGTTCATTACATTTCCAATTTAATTGTAGTCACACAGTTGGCAAGACACCAAAATCTTTACTCATTTGGCATTCTTTTGTTGTTAATATGATTTCATTTTTATAAGATTGTGATGATATTATAATGAGTGTCATCGAGTCCTTAATACATTGGGGGTTTGATGTTTTATAGTCTTTCATCATTTTCCTTGGTGCATTGGTTTCATGAAAACACATTGACATTATGGTTAGACCCTTGGTGCAATCATACCATGCAACACATGTTATGATCAAACCCTTGGTGCTGATTTCGAAACATTGTTTTGATTTTAAAACCATGCAAACACTATTGCTTGTGCAAATTTTTGGATCGACCTACCATAGTTTTCGTTAATTGTTTTATGTCATTACTTTTAACACATTGCAATAGTGATTTGAATCACCATATACTCCATCGGTTGTACATTTGGATATGATTGTTTTGCATGGGTTGATCTAGTTCCACCACCCTCGAACAATTTGGCATTAATGCCTACCTCCTATCTCGGGTTAACTCTGTTGGTTTCAGGGAAGTCTGTGAGCTATTAAATCCTGCAAATACCCTGTCCAAACCCTTGCTCTTTCACCTGGCTCACTATGTCCTCTCGTCTATGGCACCTATGGTGCGCATAGAACCAAATGGCAGCCAAACACTCCTGCTATTCGACAATGCTCGTAAGGATTTGGAAAATAGTGGCTGGCTGGTGTTTATCCAAAGATTTGAGGGTTTCAACCTTTCGGTTGCCCAACAGTTCGCCCTCACCTTCGATGGATTTAGGGATAAGGTCAGAGACATACAGCTCGAGCTAAATGAGGAATTCCTAAGCTCAGCTACAGGACTACCAGCTACAGGGCAAAGGTGGCTTAAAAATTCCAAAGTAGATGAGGTGCCATGGCCGCTCCTATTCACATCAAGAAAGATTGTTAGCTGTGATAGATGTATGCCTATCACTACCCTCAAACCAAGGTGGCACGATCTTTTGGAAATTGTTAAGAAGTTTTTGACCTGAGAAGGTCGTTATGGCTTGGTATTTCTGTATCATCTTTGGTTATTGATGAAATTTATAGGCTACCCTCTGAATATGCCACATTATCTCTTGTGTAGTCTGTACAAGATGTCCAAATGATTTAAGCATGAGAAGGATGATAGCAGCCTTTTCCATCACTGCTTGATCAAAGTCATTATCGTTCATCATTTAAGCCTTAGTGGTGACTGTTGGCAAGCCTTCCTATCTAGGAATGGCTTTGCCACTCCCGAGTCTGTCCAAGTGGACAAGGTTGTGGTTACTGAAACTCTGGTTGGACCAGCCATGCCACTTCATATCCTTCTACCCCCTGTCAAACCCTCGGATTTCCCCAACCTTGACCTACCTAATACCATGGCCGACCCGTGTACTAAAGACAATACTAAGGCTGTCAAAAGGTCTGTGAGGAAGAAAGGAAAAGGTGATACTGGTGTCAATAGTAAGGGAAATAAGAACGCATGATGGATATCCAGATGTGCTAGGAACAAACGCAAGCAAAACATTGACCAGAATCCAATAGTGTTGAGCGAGGACTCGGACTCCAAAATTGAATGATTCTTGACTGAGGAATACCCCTATTCTCATGGCCTATGCTCTATGGAACCCTATGAATATGTCTCCAACTTACCTCCGTGCCTCAAGAACGACCCTAACTACCCGAGAATCAAGCTTCACGATGAAACCCTTGGTAACTTGAAAGAACCCTCGCCTGTGATGCCAAAGCCTGATCAATCACCATGTACCCAATGCAATTCCTGGATTGAACATTATTACATGGACGTCCCCCTATTGCAATCTAAGATCAAATCGATAGAGGAACGGGTGACAATGTTGTCAAAGGAGAACGACAGGCTACAAGCCAACGAGAAGAAACAAAAAACCAATGGTTCAATTGTCTTCAGAAATGTCGAGGCAAAAACAGCCTTTGTCAATTCAAAGTTATCATGATCGAATCATTTTCTTACTGCCCAGGTATGTATTTCAACATCGATTTTGCTCTATGAGTTGGTTTGAATTAATATAACTGATTGGGTTTGCTTTCAACTACTTCTGTTCATTTTAAAACGATTCTGTTATTTTCAAATTATCAAAATGATTTTGTTATGAATCATGTACAGAAGATTTGTTTGCTAAACTTGGACACAACTATGATTTGGTTAATGCGATTAGTATAAACGATTGATTTTCGACTCGGTTTGGTTTGCTTTTGAAACAATTATTTACGTTTGAATTAGGGTAATCGATTGGGTTTTCTTTCGATTAGTTCTATTTGTTTTTAATAGATTCAAAACAATCCTGTTGACTTCGATTTACCAAAAATGATTTTTCTTTGTTTTGAGTGAATATTTTCTCTTTGGATTATGTTTGCATTCGACCTGTATAAAATATTTGTTTGCTAAAATCGTATAGCTATGTTTTGATTGATACGATTTTGCATAACGATTGTGTTAGCCCCAAATTGGTTCGATTCATTTCTGTTTGGTTTGATTTGCAAACAATACTGGGTGCCTTGAATTAGCATAATTATTTGTATGAGTTGGATTGGTATCAAAGACAGATTTGATACGGTTCTGTTAGTTTAGATTTAAACGATTCTGTTGAGTGTTGGATTGACATATTATGTCTATATTGAATTCTTACCAGAGATTTGCTTGATATTCGTTTAGGGCCTGTTCGATTGAAATAGATTCAAACACGATTTCGTTTGCTCTCAATTAGCATAGAAGTTTTGGTTTAAATGATTCGTTTTGTTTTCAACTAGAAATTAAAGATTTGTTAGATAGTTTGAATATATTTTTGTTAGTTTTGGATTGATTTAAAATAGTTCTGTTTTCAAATTAGACCAGCTAAAAAATCGTGAGATTCTGTAGCTAGTCTTAAAATTTATATTTTTGTTAGTTTTACAAATAAAATATCATCTAAACTTGTCTATTCTTGTCCACTTTCAAGTGCATACGAATTTCAATGACCAATTGGATATGCTGTGGAAGTTTAGGAGATACTTTTGTGATATAGTTTTGTTATAGGTTGTTAGTTTTAGTCAGGAATAGAGACTTGGGAGATTATTCCCAGATTTTTTGTAAACAGTGGTTGATAATTCCCACAGGGATGTTTTACGCTGTGGTCTTTAAATACTTGTTATTTTTTGTAATGGACCCATCATCACGGTTGGGAGAACAGACTATGGATTTATGATGATACAAGCTGGGATGAAAGTAGATGTCTTGTAACAGCTTTAGCTTTCAATATATCAAACTTTTATTTCAAGTTTTCTTCATATCAGTTTGCAATCAATTATCGACTACTTTAGCTATCGTAATTCATTGTAGGTTGATGTGATTTGGTTTACGTTTTGTCCATATCTGATCTCTCTTATTTAAAAGTACAACATTTACTTTGTTTCAATTTAATGAATAAAGGTTTATCTTCTTCGTTAATTGAACTGTTCTGTACAAATCTTTGCACAGGGATTTATCTAACTGCGATGATTTGTAAATTATAAGATTGCTTTCCTTTTTATGTCTTGTTTTTCCTGTCATTTATATTCGAGGAGCATTGTTGCTTCCTGTTTACAAGAAGCTTGTGGAGAATCTGGTGCAGGTTTCCTCCCACCGAACAACTAAATCAACTATTGTATACAGGACAAACCTGAAGCGTTACTTCAGGTCAGTTTTCTATTTGTTATTTAATAGTTAATTTATTAGTGTTATTTAAGTAGTTTAGATAGATATATATAGCTCATATTTATAGTTCAAATTATTATTTTAATTGTTCATCTTAGATAGTTTTAATTTTATTTTCTTTCTCATAAAATTATAAAAATCAAAAAATAATAGTTTTGCTGTCATAGGACAGTTTACAAATGATTTTTATAGGTTTTCATTTAAAATCTGTAATCTGTAAATATTGTACATTTGTGATTAAGATTTAATTTTGTTGGTAATTGAACATTTAATTTCATATTGTTGTATAATATTAGCTGATAGACTGTATATATGCATTTCAGATTTATTTATTAGTTTGCTTTAATTGTTGTTTTCATTTAGATTAGTTTCTTTAGTTAGTTTTCTTTCGTTTTCCTAGGACTTAGATCGGCCAACGAAGCCGCTAAACCCGTTGGGGTGGATCATCCCAAACGACTTGGGTTATTTAGACAACCCCAAACCGGATCCACTCCTCCAGTTGGTGAGCGTTCAATCTCGCCTGTCAACACCAACCTACATTCAATGAGCAACTATCCTATGAAAGCAAATAAATAAGAAAGTAAGCAAAAACACCTATCTAACCTATTAAAGAAAATAGACAAGCAAGAAAAAACAACTAACTAACCTATTAAAGAAATTATACAAGCAAGCAAAAGAACCTAACTAACCTATTAAAGAAAATAGACAAGCAAGCAAAAGCATAAAGCAAAAGACAAGTAAGCAAAGACTTCTCATTGA